>CAKOES020000076.1:26824-46101 GCA_933207985.1 Pelobates cultripes
GGACAGTCTGAGGACATATTCACAACCAGCCATTGTCCTGGCTGATTGAGTGTCTTGTTACAGTTCATATTAAGCATTTGCAATGAAATATAAATTTCTTGTACTTTTAATACATTTACAGAGAGACATTTGCATGAACAGCCGTATACATCTATTAATTTTAAATGCAGTAAAGAAATAAAACCTTTCTTCTAATTAAAAGATCTATATATTTCTTCTGTCCAGTACAAATAGTAAAGCAACTTTGTTACTCGCTCTATATTTAGTATTCGCTTTAGATCGCTTAACTAAAAGCACAACAGTTAATGCAAATGCTAGACTTTTAAAGCATTATGTCATGTTACAGCTTTGGTCAACATCAAAGTTCTCATCTGTGCATAATAGTGCACATGTCATATTTTAAAAACCTATTTTAGAAAAAAAAATAAAGGACTAAATTTATGCTGCTTGTGCAATTAAATTAGCATTCAGTACATGGAAGAAATAGTACTCCTTTATCCGACCTCTTTAGTTTTTCACCCAATAATGATGTTTCTGGTGAGATATCATTGTCAGTCCATTATTCACTTCATATCTTGGCCAGTATCCACATGCTTTTAAAGTAACTCGCTCAGGCAAAAGAAGGATGGTGCAGCTGGGATGAAATTTTCCTGGAGGGCATAGTTGCAATTAGATAGATGAATGACCGTAACTTTTAATTAGAAGGCTAGGTACACATTCCGTATCATTACTCTAGGAAAGAAAGCTAGTGCTCTACTGAAAGGTGTTGTTCAAGAAGTCAATACCCTACAGAATCATTTGCGAGGCATTTTTAATGTAACACGGTACTCGGAATTTTGTGTCATTTACAATATTTGTTACTTAAGACTTATATTTGTAAATGGTCTTTTCTATAGTCATGACTTGTGCATTTTGTAATATTTTCCATATTAATAATAGTTTACAAATATAGAACAAATGTTATTGGATGATTTAAAATTCTGTTTATAAAAGATCAATAAAATGTATTTAAAACACTACAGATTTAAAAAATATATTTTGAGATACTGCATAAGCTTGTTTCTCTTTTGGTTTATCAAAATTTGAGATCTTTTATATTAAAGTATGTAGTGTGAGATAAAATGTTATTGCAATCAGAGGATTAGCACAGGCTACGTTACTGCTGCCTCTAGTGTACTACAAGTTGCAATGATGGATTGTTTGAAAGCAAACTTTAGAAGGCAAATTATAAAATAAAAATACAATATAAAAATAGTTTAAGGTTTTGATGGGTTTAGTGAGTCTGTACTAAATATTATGCTGTACTTGTTACAAAGTTTGGATGGATTTTGTAACTTGCAATATATAAAGAAATTAAGTAATTGTGAAAACAATACCAATAGTTTAATAATGTCTGAAAGTGCTGTGTAATTGAATGATGTCAAAACAATTTAAAAGACATTCCAATAAATTTAACATAAAACTGGCAAAATATATATACTCAAAGTGGCACTGTCATGCCTAACTTACCTTTCCCCAATCCATTCCTCTTCTTTCTCTCTGTTGGGTTCTGTTCTTCATTTCTTCCTGTCTGCTCTAGTTTTCTTTAAAACATAAGACAAAGTAGGGACTATTTGTCTTATGGAGGTTTCCTATGCCTGACCATCTATGACTAGCGGAGGAGCAAAGTGTGCTTCATTTCCGATGGTCAGAGAAATGTTCCCACAATTCTTACCTTTCCTCCGTGATCTCGCAATGCTTCCTGTTACTATTCCCGAAACGTCCTGTCACTTAGACAGAACGCTGGCGAAACTACCGAGTTTCGTCCTAACAGAATGAGAACAGTTTCTCCATTCATGTTAGGACGCAATTTGGGACTTTGTTCGGATCGGAATTTCATTCTTATTAATGAAATTCTGATCTATTCGTGCCGTGGCTGCATCTTGCAGCCGCTTAGTAGATAGCTCCCTAATTTCCACGGTATTAGGGAGCTATCTACCAAAAGGCTATAATACCCAGATTGGTCTTTCAGACAAATATACTAAATTACAAATTTACTTATACTAGTAGACATGCCTCCTACTACTATACTGTGAGCAGGGGCATGTCTACTAAACAGTGAGCAGCCAGTGGCTGCTCACTGTTAAAAAAAAGCCCCCTAGTGTCCCTCCTCTCAAGCCCCACCCTTGCCGTGTAAGTGAGTGCAATTGAACTGAAGAGGGACCTAGCATCCCCCCCTGGCCCCCACCCATGAACGGGTGGTGGGGGCCCTAAATGGGGAGAGGGGGAGGACAATAGGTCCCCCCATTTTCATTTAGGGCCCCCACCTATCACTCATGGGTGGGGGCTGGGAGGGAGGACATAGATCCCCCCATTTTAATTTAGGGCCCCAACCCATCACCTATGGGTCGGGGCCAAGGGGAGAAAAACAGGTCCCCCATAATCTTTTAGGGTCCCCACCCATCGCTGATGGGTGGGGGTCAGGAGGACAGACAATAGGTCCCCCCCACTTTCATTTAGGGCCCCCACCCCCCGCTTTAATGGGTGGGGGTGTGGGGGGGTAATAGGTCCCCCCATTGTCTTTTAGGGTCCTTACCCGCCGATCATGGTTTGGCGCCAAGGGGGACCCTATGCCACTCGTGGCTCATGGGTGGGGGCTCAATAATAGATGCACCACCATGGGGCCATTTGTTAGAAGGGGGGGGGCTTTTTTTTTCTTACAACAGTCAGCAGCCACTGGCTGCTCACTGTTTAGTAGACATTTTAATCTCCCTTATGCTATTATGGGGGTCATATTATGGCTCCCTGCTACTATTTTATCAGAAAGATTGAAGTGTGTGAAAAGTCTGATGAAGTCTTCTTGAGCTAACACTTAAGTCTATCTTGATGCTGTCAAAACGATTTAAAAGACAGTGATACATTCCATTAAATGTAACATAAAACAGGCAAAAATATACATACTCTGAGGACATTATACTTATGAGGTCTATCCTCAAAACAAATGCACAAATAATCATACTGGTTAGAATATGTGGGAAATAATGTACATGGACATTATGGGAGATATTTTGTGGTACGTGGAAGGTCTAAGGTCTATTTGAGTGTGAAACATGTTTAATGGGGGGGAAGACTATAATAAGGGCAGTCGACTGGCTCTATAATGCCAAGGCGGCAGGAAATCCTTTGGCATGCAGTTTAACAGAGGCATTTTTGTAGTCCATGTAGGCCAGGAGACTGATAACTCGACCAAAGTTATTAAAGGTGAGACCATAGGGTTATTTCTTAATATGTCGTCCAGTAGCTATGTCTATTTTCAAAAAGGTTAAAGATGTTGTAGGAGTGAGGATGTATGTGCATCTACCTGACCTTTATCATGCACAGGGGTCTGGATATTTGAAGAGACCTAATTTGCCTCTATTTATATTTAACAATTTTTCCGATCGGTTGCTCGCTGATTTTAGCTGCCTTTTAATTTATGGTTCTTCACGTCAGGATATCAGAAGTACTAATACTCAAAATCTGAAATATCTGAACTGAAATAACACCCAACTCTTTTTTGTGAAGCATGCCCTGTGAAATGCTTATGAATTGTTGAATTAGTAATTGTATAGAATGAAGAAAAATCTTCTTGGTCATACCTAACTGTAAACAAATGGACATTGCCAGATTATTATAAATAAGTAACTTTACAGTGGAATTGTTAGTGAATTAGATGTAAAATCAGATTTAAAATATTCACTGCCCAGGCAGTCTCAATTAACTTTGCAGAGAAGCGACTACTTTTTCAGAAATAGCTCTATTTTTTTTTTTTTTTATAGAAACCTAAAGGGATACTCCATTGCCCCAATACAAAGAAAAATTTAAAAACTCATTCCTTTTTTCATTGGGGTAAACTTAAAAACAGCTTGTAAAACCTGCCTGCTGCCTTTGCAAAAACCCTCCTTCTAACCCCACCCAGACTTTTCATGGCTGTCCAATCCCAGACTTCCCAATGCAGCTCAATGAGATGTCTTTGCAAGGCAGGTGCTCCAAACAAATGCTGCCTCTTGAGTTTATCTCCTCTGAGCTAATCGAACCAGGAAGTAACAGGACCTGTTGTCTGATTCACAGTCAAGAGGGTGTAGCCAGGTTAATTTATAAAAGTGTTAATTCTTATTGAAATCTGCACTTTTTGCAAAATGAAAAAAAGAGGACACACTCTTCACACAAATGCTTTAGAGATCTGGAGTGTCCCTTTAATTCATATCACATTTTATGAGGTTTTCATTGAATATTTGTACTATTTAAAATTTATGAAGTCAGGATTAGAAATAATAAATGTTGGTCAAGCTCCAAGTTTTACACCCTTCCCTATCACAGGTGTCTTATTACAAACCATATTTAAATTATGACCTACTGAGGGGCCAATATGATGTATGTATATAAATGTATTATCGTATAAGATCATATAGAATCGGGCCTGCCAAAAATGGTGCAAATTGACACAGGTTTATACCATTTATGAAAGTTTACTGTAAAAAAAATCCATATCAGAATCATTATTTTTCCCTAATTCTTGCATTTTTATTATATCTCAGGGTAGCACTGCAATATTAATACCTTATAACACTTAGAAAACATTTAAATAATTTAAATTAAAAAAAATCCTTTTTATTATGCAATACTTGGGATTTATGTGATACTATTATTTTGTTATATTGTTTTATTATAACTTGTGTTTTTATTTCTTTTAAAGTGTTTTACCTGAAGACATATATGTGTATATTTCTCTTGCTTTCAAATATATACTGGAAAGAAAATACAGTACAAGGTTACATTATCTTCATTGGGCATGTACAAAACAAATTAATTATTAACAGTAATTGAAGGTGCATTTTAATTCATGATAGGTTGAGACAGTTGTTTTCATGGACTTTAGAGAGGTAGAGGGCTTTATATTTTCTAGAATTTAATCTTAATTTGCAAGTGCTCATGGCTACTTATCACACTGAATTGTTTGTGAAATGTAAAATGGTGGGCGAAGAATATAAAATGGTGGATGAAAAATATTTCTCCTAAAATGTCCTGCAGCAGCTTGTAAAACAAACAAACAAAAAAAAAGGTTAAAACTCTTCTGACTGCTAGATTAAAATGTTGGTATTTTTTTTAATAAAAGTTATTTTCCATGTCAATTAAAGTTAAGTACACAGAATATTGTGTAATGCAGTTAAAGCAGTAACACACATGTAAAACGTTTATATCCTTCAGTATACACTAGAGAGACTGAATTTAAGGAGCATTCCAAGTTCTATAATGAATACAGCGAGCTGTAGTAGTTATGGTGCCAGGAGAGCCATTGTAAGTAGTAAAACTGTCCACTGCTGATGATGGAGAGCTGGAAAATTCTAAGCAGGAACTTGGCTTTCTGAGCTAGGTTCTGCAATGCAGGACTAGCTCATTGGTTGAGTCAGCCAATGAGCTGCAGGGCTTAGCTTACTTAGCATCCGGTCTCTCCACAGGCGTAGTCAAGTGGACCCCAAGTAAGAAGCTAAATAGATATAAAGTGGTTTGATTACTCACAATGGAGTGAGCTGTAGTGTAACTGGTGCTCAGAGTGTTCCTTTAAAATCAAAATATTCTATCACATTCCATTTCTCAGATTCAAATGGAGATCTATTTAAAGATGTATATTTTGAAAAGATGATAATGTGTTATTTATTTTTGGCTATATGATGAGGAATGTAGTTTTGATACTTTATGATGAGAATTGGTAGGAATGCAAAGTGAATTCAAAGTGAATTTCAAATTTAACACCAAAGTAGCAGACCTAGAAGTACAGACAACTTGGAGAATATTTCCAGCTTGGACATATTGTCCTAACATTTGAAATTCATGCTGAATTAACTTTGAAATCCCAACAATTCTTAGTTTAGTGAATTCACTTTATACTGTAAATCTGGCCCTCCATCTAGCAGGAAAAAGATGCAACTTAAAGGACCACTATAGGCACCCAAACCACTTCAGCTCAATTAAGTGGTCTGGGTGCCAGGTCCATCTAGGGTTAACCCTGCAGCTGTAAACATAGCAGTTTCAGTGAAACTGCTATGTTTCACTGAGGGTTAATCCAGCCTCTAGTGGCTGTCTCATTGACAGCCGCTAGAGGCGCTTCCACGAAGACGCCAATGTCCATAGGAAAGCATTGAGAAATGCTTTCCTATGGACTGATTGAATGCGTGCACGGCTCTTGCCCTGCATGCTCATTCGGCTGATGAAGTCGGAAGAGGGAGGAGAGTCCCTGGCGCTGGATAAAGGTAAGAATTTAACCCTTTCCTCCCCCTTCAGCCCGGCGGGAGTGGGACCCTGAGGATGGGGGGGACCCTAAGACCCTATAGAGCCAGGAAAACTAGTTTGTTTTCCTGGCACTATAGTGGTCCTTTAAGTATTTTATGTGTGTCTGGATGTTCTCTATCTAGTGGGACATTATCTTGAGAAAGCCTTGAGATTTCACCGGTGCAATTTCAATAGATTTTTTATTGCCTTTTCGCTTTTCTACTTTAGAAAAGTATTGACTTTAACTTCTTTGTTAGAAAAAGGTGCAAGTAATTAATAAAGTAATGTTCTACTTGTTTGTCTTAATGCTAAAATTCTAAAACAAATATTCACTATGTGCTTTAAGACCTAGAATGAAACCTTCTTTGTTATAGAATTCCAGTTGATGATTATCTTAATTTCTAAGGTTCTAATAATAAGTAAATCCTCAATTTTCAACATTTTTTTTTGTAATATCTATTGTTTTATATATATTATGTGAATGTAACCTTTATCTTTGTTGTTTATTATTAATTTTGGCAAAATCAATATCTCTTGCTCTATTAATAAAAGCTCTTTTTTAAAAATAAAAAGTATTATTTACTATTACAGTTTAATACATTATGAATAATAGAAAGATTTAAAAAAAATGCTAGTGCATCATCCTTACTGTAATCTGCTAGTTTCTGAAATGTTTTTGTTGCATTTGTTTTTTTTAGATTATTGCACTTAAAAACCTCAAGGTCAGATTTGTTGGAGGAACAATGGAATCTATTATTATTATTATTATTATTGTTGTTATTATTAGAAGTGTTAAGAGCATTCTGGACAGTAGATGGAGCTTCAGTAAAAGTAGTAATTAATATGTTGTGTGTTTTTTTTTGTTTGTTTTTTAACAGAGATGAAGCACAGCCATTTCTAGTTTTGAATAAGATACTGTAACTGTGTAAATATATATTTTTGTTGTTTATAAATGTAAACACAATTCAAACACATCTTCGGTGTTCTTAAATAACCATCAGGTTATTAGTTCTGGATATCAGGAGCATCTATAGATAAAACCAGGCAAGAGATAAAGCTAAATCCTTAATGACCAATGGCCTTCAATGTTATCATCACGAAGCAAGTGGGATTTAACTATATATATTAGACAGCCACCAGTATAAATAATGGCACTCTGCTTCAATGACACACACTAAAACGTTACGGGAGAGTAATACGAGCAACCTAATGCATGCCTGTACCAGAGACATTGCTAGATTCATACACCCAGAGCTTGACGCTATAGTAAATGCTTAAATTATACTTCTACCCCTGAATCCCGCAGATACCACTTATTGATCCCTTAAAGCTTGCCAAAAATGTATCACTCAATTGCCCATATCAGGGTTGTTTCTTGGCTCCTAAAATCTGTATATGCGTAAATTAGAGATCTTTAGTGAGGGTCTCAGTATTCCGAGGGCCAACTGTAACATTACCTTAGAATCAACCTTAGAATCAAGCACAACTAAATCCACCCCTAGCACATCATCGCACATCAACTATTTAACTCTGCATACAGGGCAGAATATTTTGAATGCTGACAGATTGACAGATACTACTCCTTTTATTCCACCTCAGCTAAATTATACTCTAGAATCGACATCCACATAAATTCCCACCTCTCATGAATTCCGCTACATACGGCCCCATTGCCATTGTGGCCATACTTAATTATTTGAATAGGTCTTGATCAATACTTTAGCAAGAATGTCACACCTGAATAGAAATACAGAACACTTGAATACACCACTCATTACTTTAAATACATCTGTCAGTTTAAACATTTCTAAAGTATCAGAATGCTTATATAGCGCTTGAAAATCTTGACATTATTGCACAGTCGTTATTCGGCATGTGCCAACCATACTTTAATAACACGCAGACACCGAAAATTCTGTTGGAGTATAAAGTCCACAGCTTTATTAATTAATATCAATATATAAATTAACAATTTAGGGTCATTGTCAACAGTACTCCTTCGTTAGGCTCTTTTCCTATATCATACCCCCGACAATGACCCTACCAAAACAAACATTAGCATAACCAATAATACATACACATAACTCAACAGCCTACCAAGAGGCCCCACCTCCATTTGTTTAACTGCAGGGGTGTACCCAGACACCCCTACACCCCTTGGTTCGTAGCCACCGACGGGCTCGAACCTACCTCCATACTTTTGACTTCCGGCCTACTCCAGCCTAGACCTTGGCCTACCAATTTCTTAACCCACCAAAATTCCAGTTTAACCAAGACCTTTTCCCGCCGCTGTGACCAAACGGGAACTACTACTAACTCATAGGGTGGGTGGGAGGGACAATTTACAGGTAAGAAAGGCTCAAGTTAGAATGAACTTACCCTAAAATGGCCGCTATTTAAACTTCCCTTCTAACCCACGCCCCCCAGCACAATCACAGGACAGCCTCTTGACCTGAACTTCACCCTGCCTACTCCTGGCTCTGTCAAGGCCCACTCCTCCCTGCGTTGCTCCGTGGTTTCATGACATTATTGCACAGTCGTTATTCGGCATGTGCCAACCATACTTTAATAACACGCAGACACCGAAAATTCTGTTGGAGTATAAAGTCCACAGCTTTATTAATTAATATCAATATATAAATTAACAATTTAGGGTCATTGTCAACAGTACTCCTTCGTTAGGCTCTTTTCCTATATCATACCCCCGACAATGACCCTACCAAAACAAACATTAGCATAACCAATAATACATACACATAACTCAACGGCCTACCAAGAGGCCCCACCTCCATTTGTCTAACTGCAGGGGTGTACCCAGACACCCCTACACCCCTTGGTTCGTAGCCACCGACGGGCTCGAACCTACCTCCATACTTTTGACTTCCGGCCTACTCCAGCCTAGACCTTGGCCTACCAATTTCTTAACCCACCAAAATTCCAGTTTAACCAAGACCTTTTCCGCCACAGCACTTGCCTTGACCCCTTAAGGACATGTGCGACCCCCACCACACAAAAACAGGGCTTGCGCTATCCCGTCTTGCAAACCTAAATTAAAAAGGTCATAACCAACATCCGATAAGTGCACCCCGTCATCACGAAAGTAACCCGGTAATCTCTCCTCCAACTCCCGATGCCTCACCACCACGCCTCCTAACCTTCGAATGAACACCGCCATGGTCCTGTTCACTTTACCCCGACATCGAGAAACTGCCTTCTCATCCCTGGCGTATCTCCAGCATAAACGAGGTACCATCTCCGACCATACCACTTTCACGCCAGGGACAAGCCCCCTTAGTCTGTCAACGTCCTGCTTCATACACTTAACCAGTTCACGTTGGGGGACCAGACCCAAGTCGTTTCCCCCCCCGTGAATTACCACCACGTTCGGCAAGGGCTCCTCCGCTACCTTCCGAAACAATACCGTAATAATGTGCTGCCAGTCAAACCCCCGATAACCGAACCAGAATAACGCCACCCGATCCTCAGGAAAGCCCAGCTGTGTTCCATGTCTTCTAACTGCGGCCCTCCTCCTTGCCCAATGGATATACGAATGGCCAATTATCCACACCGTCCAACCTAAAATAAAACATAACATTGAGGAAACATCACCAGCACATCCCAAACACCCACAATCAACCACCCCTTCACACCAGCCTATCTGGCCGTACATAAGAGCGAAACCTGAGAGATTCCCATCTCCCAATTCGTCTAATCCGCTCATCCCCTAAACCCAAGCGAGCCGCTTCTGTCGCCGCGCCTATTCGGAATGAATGTGTTCCAAACTGCATGGGCTCCAGACCCAACTTCTGTAATCCCAAACGGAAAACCCGCACAAATTGGAAGCGCGACAGTGCCGTGCCGTCGGCATGTATGAAGAAACAACCGCTCCCTATCGGGCGTAGTTCCAAAAACCCGGCCCCACTCGCCACCGGACACAACCCCGACCCTGGTAAACCAAACAACGTGACCATGGCACCTTTACCAAATACATCCGTCTTTGATTGAATCAGGTGAATCAATACCCTGTCCCTACTAACCGTCACATCTTCCAACCTAAGCCCACCAACCCCTTTCTTGTTGGCACTAAGCAACTCACCAATCCGAAACGCCCCAAAAAAGGCCCACGAAAAGCCACTGTAAATAACGCCACTTCAAACACAGAAAAACATATCTCCGGTAGTTTGTTCACTAACCCCTGTAACACTGTGAAGGAGACTGGTCTTCTCGTATCCTTCGTTTTCTTACCTTTCCTGTATCCCCGAACCGTTTGCCTCACTATAAAATGCTTCGTCACATCCTCCCATCCATTAAACTTAAACAAAAACGCCAACGCTGACATGTACCTATCAACCATTGATGGCGACGCTTGCTTTGCGAACAACCGGCATAGGATCCATAACAGTATGTCCAGCCGATTGCTCCCAGGGCCCGTCACCCCTACCTGCTGTATCGTGTCTTCCCACACTTGCCAGACCTTAACATAGGAGAACCAAGTTCCAGGCGCCAGAGACTTCTTTATGTACTCCCCAAGCAAGACGTCCCGAGTTCCCACATCTCCGCCGGACAGGCGTGACCCTCCTCTTCCGCCTCCGGCGCCGCCTCCCGAAAACGCTCCCACTGTAGGCGAGACAGCGCGTCAGCGACAACATTGGTAAGCCCCGGTATATGCCGAGCGCGAAACACAATATTAAAAGACATGCACAAGAGAACCAATTGCCTCAACAACCGTACCACTGGCCATGAAGAAGCCGATAATCCGTTGATAGCCTGCACCACTGCCATGTTATCCGAATTGAACACCACCCTCTTATTGGCTAACTCCGGACCCCATAACGCCACTGCCACAACAACCGGGAAAAACTCCAAAAAAGCCAAGTTCCTAATCAAGGGGCTCGCTTTCCATGCCTCCGGCCACCCCTCCGCGCACCATTTACCCGCTAGGTACGCCCCAAAACCGATGCTGCCTGATGCATCCGTAAACAAACCCACGGCCGTGGAGGTTCCCAACGGCTCCCGAAAAAACACCTTCCCGTTAAACTCCCTCAAAAACCTAGCCCATACCTCCAAGTCCTCTCTCATGTCCACAGACACCCTAATATAATGTGACGGTTTTCTCACCCCGCTTGTCGCCCGCGCCAGTCGTCTGCAAAAGACCCTCCCCATAGGGATCACTCGGCACGCAAAATTCAGGCTCCCTATCAACGATTGAAGTTCGCGCAAAGTGACCTTCCTCGCCCTACCAACCGTGTCCACTAGCCGCTGAAGGGCCTGTAATTTGTCCCCGGGCAACCTGCACTCCCTCCGTACCGAGTCGATCTCCAAACCCAGGAAGCTGAGGCACGTAGTGGGCCCCACCGTTTTGTCCTCTGCTAACGGCACCCCAAATGTGTGCGCCACCCACTGGAAGGTCCTCAACACCTGGCTACAGCGCTCCGTGCGTGGTGGGCCAACGCATAAGAAATCGTCAAGGTAGTGCACCACAGCACCCCCAGCCGATTCCCGTCGTACGACCCACTCCAAAAAGGTGCTAAACCTCTCGAAGTAAGCACACGAGATGGCACAACCCATAGGCAAGCATAAGTCCACAAAATACCCCCCATCGAAATAGCACCCCAATAAGTGATGACAATCCGGGTGTATGGGAAGCAGCCGGAAAGCTGCCTCCACATCCAATTTCGCCATTAGAGCCCCTTGTCCCGCTCTCCTAACCAACTCGACAGCCTTGTCAAATGATGTGTAGGAAACAGAACACAGGGCCTCGTCGATATCATCATTAACCGATGTACCTTGTGGGTACGATAAATGATGGATCATACGAAATTTACCCGCCTCCTTCTTGGGGACTACCCCAAGTGGAGACACCCGCAAACCAACCATCGGCGGGGAAGCGAATGGTCCCGCCATCCTCCCTAATTGCTCTTCCTTACATAACTTTTCCCGAGCTATGCTCGGATGTTCCCCCACTGACCGAAGGTTTTTACATAACCCACCCGCAGCCCTTTCTTGAAACGGAATCCTGAAACCCTCTGTAAAACCCAGCCGTAAAAACTTTGCCACCTCCTGATTATCGTATAGTTTTAACCAAGGCAGCATCGCGCTTACCTTCACCGGCGACGCTCCCAGCTGCAGCCGCAGCTGTTGATGTGCCGACAACCCCTCCTCCCAAGTTCGGCTTACCTTTTCGGAAGCACCTGGAAACTCCGTGATTACCCCCGCAACCGGAGCACTCGTGCTTAAATCTGCAAGATGCACCCCACTTGCATTGGCCCTCATTGTAGAGCCAGCAGAAACCTTTCTTCTGACCTGCCGACACGTTACCTGAGCCCGTGCCGGCCGCTCCGAGAAAGGGGGCACTTTTCTGTGCCATCATCAGCCTCATCCACAAAGGCAAGTCCATCTGGTCCCACCGCATGGGCGGATTTGCCGCCAATCGCTGACGAAATTGTTCGTCATATTTCCACCATGCTAAACCCCCATAGGTCCGATATGCGTCCCCTATCCCGTCTAAATAACAAAAAAGCTGCGAACATCGATCCGGGTGTTTTTCCCCGATCACGCTCGCCAAAATACAAAAGGCCCTCAACCAGTTCCCAAAAGACTTTGGTATTTTCCGATACCTCCGCCTCTTTTCCTCCTCTTCCTTTTTCGCATCCTTTTTATCCTCTTCTTTCAAGTCTAAAAATTCCTCCAGGGGAAGCAGGGAAAATATTTCCACGAACTCCCCTTTCCAAATTTTCTCCTTAACCTCCACCTTTAAGTGGCACCCTAGCGGTCCCGCAAAAGACACATGCACATTTTGCCGTGCCGCATATGTTACTTCCCCGCAGAGAACGACATGCTCACCCACGTCACCCGTCGCTCCTTGACCCGTCCCCGCGGCGCCCTCACCCCCTTTCGGCTCCGCTGACGCTGCGGCCTTAACCCCTGCTGCCCGACCGCCGTCCGCAACCCACACTTTCTCAAACTGTGTCGGAGACCCCCCGTCCCCAGACCATGAATCTAACAGAGATCTTAAACATCCAAGTAAGCTTCCTGGGTGTGATGCAGTTGGAGACTCACCGCTCAAGCCCCCGGCCGCTGCTGGCCGCGGGGGCGCCACTTTTTCCACCACGACAGCCGACCCAGAAGGAACCAGGGGACGCCGACTCCTGCCCGCCTGTTCGTGTGTTGCTCTCGTGGGCGTCCTACTCAATGACCTGCAAGGAGAATACAGCCTGGGTGATCTGTCCGACTGCAGCCTCACCCGCCCTTCATTCCCGTGATCAGACCCGTCCTCACCACTTCCCTGCCTGCATCGTCCCTCCCGCTCGCTACTTCTCCTCCTCCGTGCCGTGCGGTTCATCTCAGACGACCTTGACTCACTGCGCCGGCGCCGTAGCCACCTGTCCCGGGAAGCTGACCTCCTCCTATTGCTCCGGTTCCCTGCTGGGCTCCCGTTCCCATGTCTCCTACTGCCTGCAGACCCTGACCTGCTGTCCCGCCATTCTGCCCTTCCGCGCTGCCATCCTCCGCCATTCCCTCTGCTGGCGCTCCTCCTATCGAGCCGCTCCTGGGATCGACCCCTAGAGGCCTCCCGCCCACTGCTGTCCTGGGTGCCGCCGTCCTCCTGGCCAGTCACCCGCCTGCTGCCACTCCGCTCCATACTGCCACTCCTCCTGTCTCCTGGGTCCCCAGACTTGCCGATGCTGTGCCCGTCTCCCCTTCTTCCCAAGCTCCTGGCCATGCTCCTCTGATCCCTTGGATCCGCAGCGCTATCCTTCCTGCCTCCAACTCCAGCCGCCTCCTGCTGTGCCCTGCTGACCTGGTCCCTCTCCCCAACCTGTGAGACCGCTGTCCTGCCACTGCCAGCCCCTCTCAATCCCTCCTGCCCCACAGTGCTGCCCCCAGGGGGCGACTCACCGGGACGTCCAGGGCTGCTCCTAGGTCTTGCAGCCGACTCCCCTCCGTCCTGCTCCATTCCGGCACCAGCTGTCAGCTCCGCCTGCCCGCCCGCCGCCATCCGGCAGGGGGCGCCTTTCAAGGGAGGCCTCCTCCTGGCCTGCAACCTCACCGCCCCGGCATTGCGCCTAGCTGGCGGTCCCGGCCGACGACTCGCTCCACGTCCCTGCTTTCCGGCCGCCGCACTGCTTCCCGCCGAGCTCCTCCTCCGTCTGGCTGCAGGACCAGCTCCAGGACTAAGCCGCTGGGGCGGCCTAGCTCTCCTCTCCGGCCTCCGATCCGGCACCGCATGGGGGGGAGCAGACGTGCTCGGAACCCCCAGCTGCTCCTGTAGCCACGCCATTCCCTTCTCCTGCACCACGGACCGCAGACCCGACAGAAGTTCTTCTAATGACACCTGGAAAAGAAGAAAAGAGGAGCCCAACCGACCTGCAACAATTTACAGGTAAGAAAGGCTCAAGTTAGAATGAACTTACCCTAAAATGGCCGCTATTTAAACTTCCCTTCTAACCCACGCCCCCCAGCACAATCACAGGACAGCCTCTTGACCTGAACTTCACCCTGCCTACTCCTGGCTCTGTCAAGGCCCACTCCTCCCTGCGTTGCTCCGTGGTTTCAAGTCAGTTGTGGCTGTTGTTTAATCCTATATTTTACTATAATCTGTTGTTTCCAGAGGTTAAAACATATCTTTCATGATGCATTTAATGCCTTCTTTTTATTTACCTCTACTTTTCTAAATTTTCCATTGTTACAAAAGATTACATAAAATAATTTTCTACAAAAAAGAAGAAAAATTAATTTAACAAAAAATAGTTTAATGCGGTCTATTTTTAAGGTCCTGTAAATTAGTGTTTTGGAGTTTCATTAACTTGCTTTCCATATTTTTAATTTGCAATTTATACAGTTTCATTTATTCTATTAATATTGCTTGGTTTATTTTTCATTGTATTTGCTGCTATTTGTATTAGCTAGCACCGAGCTAATTTTTTTTACATGGCAGCACATCTAGGTTGATATATATTTCAATATTTCATGTCCTATATAAAGTCTAACAACTATGATTAGGCAAATATGTTGATCCATATACTCTGCGGATAGAACCTGACAGTTGGTTAGATAAAAATAATGACAAAACCAAGAAAAAAAAAATCATATTTCATTATCAGATGTGCCTTAAGCAATCTCTTGCCCAGCTTTATATATTTCTCCATCGTATACCTTTTCTACCAGGCTATATTAGTTCAGATATTACACTTTATTATCTCTTAACATGTCTTAAAATGTACCACAGCATGAACAGTTGATAGGATATCGCTAGAATTATTTTCACCTCATATATTTTATAATTAGATATGCCTTGTGTGTGAAAACCTGTACATATACAGTACACAAATGGCTGAGCCGTTTTTAGTTTCTCCAAACAGAAATAACATTTTCTGTAAATGGAGATTACAGTATTACTATAGTGTTCCTCACCAATGCTTGATGTGCAAGTATTCATAATAATAATTTGGAAGCATTTTTTCACGTGCCACATGCCACGCCAAATGCTGCTAATACTTCTTATACAGGGAGTGCAGAATTATTAGGCAAGTTGTATTTTTGAGGATTAATTTTATTATTGAACAACAACCATGTTCTCAATGAACCCAAAAAACTCATTAAAATCAAAGCTGAATATTTTTGGAAGTAGTTTTTAGTTTGTTTTTAGTTATAGCTATGTTAGGGGGATATCTGTGTGTGCAGGTGACTATTACTGTGCATAATTATTAGGCAACTTAACAAAAAACAAATATATACCCATTTCAATTATTTATTATTACCAGTGAAACCAATATAACATCTCAACATCCACAAATATACATTTCTGACATTCAAAAACAAAACAAAAACAAATCAGTGACCAATATAGCCACCTTTCTTTGCAAGGACACTCAAAAGCCTGCCATCCATGGATTCTGTCAGTGTTTTGATCTGTTCACCATCAACATTGCGTGCAGCAGCAACCACAGCCTCCCAGACACTGTTCAGAGAGGTGTACTGTTTTCCCTCCTTGTAAATCTCACATTTGATGATGGACCACAGGTTCTCAATGGGGTTCAGATCAGGTGAACAAGGAGGCCATGTCATTAGATTTTCTTCTTTTATACCCTTTCTTGCCAGCCACGCTGTGGAGTACTTGGACGCGTGTGATGGAGCATTGTCCTGCATGAAAATCATGTTTTTCTTGAAGGATGCAGACTTCTTCCTGTACCACTGCTTGAAGAAGGTGTCTTCCAGGAACTGGCAGTAGGACTGGGAGTTGAGCTTGACTCCATCCTCAACCCGAAAAGGCCCCACAAGCTCATCTTTGATGATACCAGCCCAAACCAGTACTCCACCTCCACCTTGCTGGCGTCTGAGTCGGACTGGAGCTCTCTGCCCTTTACCAATCCAGCCACGGGCCCATCCATCTGGCCCATCAAGACTCACTCTCATTTCATCAGTCCATAAAACCTTAGAAAAATCAGTCTTGAGATATTTCTTGGCCCAGTCTTGACGTTTCAGCTTGTGTGTCTTGTTCAGTGGTGGTCGTCTTTCAGCCTTTCTTACCTTGGCCATGTCTCTGAGTATTGCACACCTTGTGCTTTTGGGCACTCCAGTGATGTTGCAGCTCTGAAATATGGCCAAACTGGTGGCAAGTGGCATCGTGGCAGCTGCACGCTTGACTTTTCTCAGTTCATGGGCAGTTATTTTGCGCCTTGGTTTTTCCACATGCTTCTTGCGACCCTGTTGACTATTTTGAATGAAACGCTTGATTGTTCGATGATCACGCTTCAGAAGCTTTGCAATTTTAAGAGTGCTGCATCCCTCTGCAAGATATCTCACTATTTTTGACTTTTCTGAGCCTGTCAAGTCCTTCTTTTGACCCATTTTGCCAAAGGAAAGGAAGTTGCCTAATAATTATGCACACCTGATATAGGGTGTTGATGTCATTAGACCACACCCCTTCTCATTACAGAGATGCACATCACCTAATATGCTTAATTGGTAGTAGGCTTTCGAGCCTATACAGCTTGGAGTAAGACAACATGCATAAAGAGGATGATGTGGTCAAAATACTCATTTGCCTAATAATTCTGCACTCCCTGTAGAGATGCATTGGATTCAATCCTCCTCTATATGAATCATTAGATTAGTAGACTGTGTGTATTGCTGTGCATTCATTATAGAACTGTAATGCTTCACTTAGAAGCTTCGGATTCGCGGATCTCATCATGTATGTGTTGTGGGATTGTAATGCCTCTCTATATTATAATAACGGTAATAATAATAACAGAGAACACACAAACAAATCTTATAGCACAGTGTGTCTACTTTAGTAGTTCTTCAAATGACTTTATCCAAACTATAGGCATTCTTTGAGACATCTGAATGTTGGCCATACTGTGGTTCAACTCATCTGAATATCATTAACAAAAAGATTCCGAAAAAAATAATCAGCCAAACCAACCAGGTATAAGAATGGACCAGTCAGTGTACTGCAACATATATGCATAATATAAATATATGTGCATTTGGTTCACAGATCAAGAGAACAAGTTACCAATAGAGGGAAAAGGGGAGAAGTAACAAAAATAATCTATATGTATATATAATATATAAATATAGATTTTTTTTATTTATTTTTTTACTGCTCATCCCTTTTCCCCATTATTAGTCACATTTCACTTTATCTGTGAATAATATCAGCATTTAGTGGCTGTCCCATAGTCATCAATTTTTTACCCCCATCAATCATCTTTTTTGAGCCTTGGGTGTAATTCCAAATCATTATATAATGTAAAATGCACACTATAACAACTTCAATCGTTAAGTACAATAAGACTTTAATCAGTAGAAAAATCACAATACCAAAGAGAAAACCAGAATAGACAAAGTAACCGAAATAGAGGCAAACAGCAATGCATAAGTACTATACCAAAAATCTTTCCCTTTTATTTAAGGTTTATTACACTCTTTAATGATTGTTTAAGCAGATATGTCCACAGATTTAGTGGTAGTTAAGATAAATATATTTTTTTTATTTTACAGTTATTACATAACATTCTAATCCAGAGCACTTTGTCTATATTTCGCTCAACTACCAATGTTCCGTTTTCATATATTGTAGAGAATATGCAAAGTGATACAAATGTAACAAACAACTCTGCCTGTGAGCTTACAATCTTTCAATTACAGTACTTTTTATACAAAGTGGTTAGCTAAATAGTAAGATGACTCATGAGCTGGCAATCTAATGGTAGTTATTGGGAGTTGAGATATGACATTGAAGGGGGTGTATGACAAAAATGGCCAGAGATCTGGGGATATATGTAAATACTCAATGCTTTTGAGGTAGTTAAATAGATATGATTAGACACAGCTCATAGAACATACTATAAAGAAATGTAGAGAAAGGGTGGATGGGAGGATGTTGGCTCAATCAGGATGTATCCATCAGCCACAAACATGGTTTTCTTTAGAAAATTATGGAAAAGCAGTAGCTAAAAGCGGGAACAGAATATGTAGCATTTAGTGTGGTGACAATGCTAAAGATAGGTAGAAACAGCATGGAGTTTCTGCCTTTACTGAAAATAACTTAATACATTGTTTGCAGATGATATTTGTGAAGTTAGTTGCTGAGAGAAATTAGGGTTCAGGTATGAATCTGGAGAAAATAGGAATACAATGCACTACTCTAGATCAGGGGTCGGCAACCTTCGGCACCCCAAATGTTGTGTACTACATCCCCCATAAAGCTCTTATATCCATAATGCTGGCAAAGCATTATGGGAGTTGTAGTCCAAAACACATGGAGTGCCAAATGTTGCCTACGCCTGCTCTAGGTAATAAGGCTCACTTTCAAGTGAGCTGGTGACAAGTGACACAAATATTATGCCCCTAGCCACCAAACTGGTAAATGCCATGTCCTTGTTTTTCTCATATAATAAATGTTTTCTGTCAATGACATGTTCTCACTGTACTGCTCGTAAATAAAAAAATAAAATATATAAATAACATAATGTATA
>CAKOES020000076.1:46201-61388 GCA_933207985.1 Pelobates cultripes
AAGATCTTGTTGAAAGCAAAGGGAATTGATAGTTATTGTAGGTACTTGCAATACTGTGTACCATCTGATCTCTAGTAGGTAGATTAGCATTAAAGCTTTAAGTATCAACAACGTACTCTGTAATTGGCCGCAGTACTTATAGGAAATTTTAAGACCATTTGACAGAGACAAACTGATGGATCAGGTAGAGAGGGTCCTTCTCACTAGTTCACAATCTAACGTTATTCAGAATATTGATTAAACTCTTCAATGTGAGAAATACATCATATAAATTAACCTTCACAGAAAGACATGCAAGACAGATCTTCAACCGTCTCACTTGTTCAACAAAACAACACACATTAGGTGAACGACCCATTTATTAATAATGTAATCTCCATAGTAATGGTTAATCTGTTAATGTCATATAAAAAAAATAATATTTTCAGAGTTGACCTTTTTACTTGCCTAGATCTTATGAAGAGCAGATGATTCACTATTTCAATAAAGTATTAATCCTGTCTGTGCATCAGAAAACACAGGTAATTGAAATGGACAAAGAAGCCAACTAAGTATATATGTGGCAAAAAGCAGTCAAAAAGTGTATATACGTCAAGGTCATCTTCAAGAAAGAATTATAATCTACTCTGCATATTGTACAACTTAAATTACCAGTAACTGTAGAGGGGCCGTGGAGACCTCTCTCTGGGCTGGCGCCTGAGTAGCACTTGCCCAGCAGGGACCAAGCATGGACCCTGAAAGCTTCAACTTGGTTCTCTGTGGGAAATGCATTTTCCCCCTGATCCACCCCTGTCCCCTATAGGGTCACAGTATACTGAAATTGAGCATTCGGTTCAGTCCGAGTTGAGATTCAGGCAGAATATGAGCCAATTGGCTGTTTTGCTGAATTCAGTATCTCTGAAACATAATTCAGTCTTAAAACTGAGCAAACGACAAGTCGATGTCTGGTGAGACTGAACGTGCTTCTTCGGTGTTCAGAGATTCCTTATGTGGCACCAGAAAAAAAGGGAATGGAATAGAGAGGAGGCTGATTCTTTTGTTTTAAGGGAAGCCAATAAGCAGTTTAGATGCAATGTAGGATAAGATTTCTACCCAATGATGTGGGCTGTATCTGCTGTCCAGTCAAGAAGTGGAAGAAAAGATGATGGATGGTTAGAGGACAGTTATTACATGTTTATGTATTCACAGATCAAGTGAGAAATGACCAACAGAGGGGAAAACTAAGCAGCTAGCAGTAAAATATCTATGTATTTCCATACTGTTTTGTTTTCAGAAGCTATTATGAGAGACAGACCAGTAAACAGGGATTGTCTTATTTTACCCTTGCTGTGCCTGTATAGGAGTGGGAGATAGTTTGTTTCATTAATGATAGTGTAAGATAGCTTAGGCTTACACTAAATTACTGATGTGCCTGCCTGACTTCTACCAGTGTCCCTTACACCAGCTTTGAGTGTTGGTGTTCAATGTTGAGTGTTCAGTGTCGCACACTGAAGAAGAGTCAGTGGTGCCACCTGAGAATGCTTTGTTTGTCTCACAGTGAACTGGGTGAGTGTGTCATCAATTTTTCATTGACTTTTTACTTTATTTAACAAAAACTTTTTTTCCAACTTAACTTGTGCCGCAGCTGCTCCCCATTTTTCTTTACAACAGGATTGCAAAAGAAAAACACAATCAATCATCATTATAAATGTAAGTTCTTTTTTTTTTATAAATTCTTTATTTGTAGGTTTTCACCTGAGATCAGGAGGGAGGGGAATGGGGTACAGAAAATAAAAAGGGGGGTGGGTGGGTGTGGTTCAAGTCATAACAGTACTTTTAAGGTAAGTGTCGGTACCAACGCAGGGTACTGTTGCACATTGGAGGTAGCGTACATTCGTATTAACATTGTAGCTTCATTTAACACTTGTTTAATTTCCCTGTTATTTTTGCATTCTTAAGTGGTGGGTTTTGTCGTTCCTCGAATCTTTGTGTGTCCTGTCTCGCTATGCGTAGGTGTGGAACTGTCCGAGTCAAGGTGCGGGTTAGGGTAAGGGTTGTGGAACAGGGCGGTGTGGGCATGGGGGGGGGGTAGGTGTCGCGGTCCGCGAGCCACCCCGCACGCGGACCCCTCTTGGGGGTCATAGGTTGGTGTTTGGGTCGATGTAGGCAGGTGAGGTATGTACTTGTTTGAATGTGTGTGTGGTGTCATCCATTAGGGGGTTTATATGCTAGGAGGGCGGTTAATATCCTGTCGTGCTACCACGGGATGGTTGTGTCTCCCTCCAGCCATGGGTCCCATATTTTGTGGAACTTTTTGGGCGAGTCATGTAGTTGTGCTGTGAGCTTATCCATTTGCATGTCATCTATTATCTTCTTGGTAATTGTTTCTTGTGTCGGTATGCGGTTTGCTGACCAGACTTCTGCTATGGCTCTATGTGTTGCTAGGGCTATGCGGGCGGATAGCTTATTTTTGGCTATAGTGTATTGGTCTATTGGCTTGGAGAGTAGGAGCATCCAAGGGTCTGAGGGACAAGGTTTGTCTATGAGTTTAGAGATTAGTCGTGTGGTGTCTTGCTAAAGTGGTTGGAGCTTCGGGCACGTCCACCAACAGTGGAGGAACGTTCCCATCTCTCCGCATTATTTCCAGCAGGTGTTGGTTGGTATTTGGTGCATGATGGCCAGGCGTTGGGGGGTGAGGTACCAGCGAAATAGCATTTTATAGGCTTGCTCAGTGTGTGTGATGCAGATGGAGATGGAGGCCGCTGCCTCCCAGATGTCTGACCAGTCTGTTGCTTCGTCTGGGGGCCCGAGGTCTGCCTCCCATGCCGCTATGTATGGGAGAGACAGTTGTGTGTGGTGGGTCGCCAAGGTTGCATATATGTCTGAAATTTGTCCTTGTCTGTTGGGGTGCATAGTGCAGTCTCTTTCAAAGCGATTGAGTTGAGCCGTGCCGGCTTGTTTTATGATTGGGGTCGCTGCGAAGCTGCGCAATTATATGTATCGGAAGTGATCGAATGATGGGAGTGAAGATGAGTCTTTGATATCTGTGAATTTTATGATGTCGTCGTCTTGGTATAAATGCCCTAGACGGGAAATGTCTCTATGTTCAAAGTGGGCGAAATGTTTGGGGGTGAGTCCCGGTGGGAACAGCTTGTTCCTCCAAATGGGGGTCATGGGAGATAGGAACAATGATAGTTCGAATTTGTCCCTCATTTTGTCCCATGTATCGAGCGCATGGGTGATTGAGGGTGTGGTGGGAGGGGGTAGGGGTCTGTGTGGTTTGGATACCCGCATGTACAGGGATAGGTGGTCTCGACCGAAGATAATGTGTTCCAAGTCCACCCATCTTTTTTCCCCTGGTGGGACGTGCCAATGTTGTATCTGCGTTAAGTGTGCTGCCGTGTGGTAGTGTGTGAGTCCCAGTCCCCCATGTTTCTTGGGTATGTATAGTGTGTTTCGGCGTACTCTGGGTTTGTGTCCATTCCAAATAAATGTGTCTATGGCTGATTGCAGTGCCTTGAAGTCTTGTTTGCGGATCGGTATAGGGAGGGTTTGATAGAGGTATAGGAATCTGGGAAGTAAATTCATTTTAATTGTGGCGATGCACCCCAGCCATGAAACTCCTAGGGGTCTCCATTTGATGAGGTCTAAGTGGGCCTTTCGTAGCAGGGGAGTGTAGTTTGTTTCGTATAGGGTA
Source organism: Pelobates cultripes (assembly GCA_933207985.1). NCBI lineage: Eukaryota > Metazoa > Chordata > Amphibia > Anura > Pelobatidae > Pelobates > Pelobates cultripes. The sequence goes on from CAKOES020000076.1 coordinate 49,878, forward strand.
GTGACGTCCGTTGGGAGTTGGATCCCGAGGTACGTCATCGTTGTGTGGCAAATCCTCATTGGGCATATTTGTTTGACTATGGCTAAGCTTGGGGGGTCTATTTGTATCGGGAGGAGTTCCGATTTAGTCAGGTTGATCTTGTACCCCGACAAGTCCGATTTTTTTTTAATAGATAAAATATAATTATGGCAAATTAGGCAAGGCGATATTGTAGGCCTTTTTACATTACAGCACACTGATTTGAGCCTTTATTCACTGATTGAGGGTGTGGTGGGAGGGGGTAGGGGTCTGTGTGGTTTGGATACCCGCATGTACAGGGATGGGTGGTCTCGACCGAAGATAATGTGTTCCAAGTCCACCCATCTTTTTTCCCCTGGTGGGACGTGCCAATGTTGTATCTGCGTTAAGTGTGCTGCCGTGTGGTAGTGTGTGAGTCCCAGTCCCCCATGTTTCTTGGGTATGTATAGTGTGTTTCGGCGTACTCTGGGTTTGTGTCCATTCCAAATAAATGTGTCTATGGCTGATTGCAGTGCCTTGAAGTCTTGTTTACGGATCGGTATAGGGAGGGTTTGATAGAGGTATAGGAATCTGGGAAGTAAATTCATTTTAATTGTGGCGATGCGCCCCAGCCATGAAACTCCTAGGGGTCTCCATTTGAATAGGTCTAAGTGGGCCTTTCGTAGTAGGGGAGTGTAGTTTGTTTCGTATAGGGTAGTGACGTCCGTTGGGAGTTGGATCCCGAGGTACGTCATCGTTGTGTGGCAAATCCTCATTGGGCATATTTGTTTGACTATGGCTAAGCTTGGGGGGTCTATTTGTATCGGGAGGAGTTCCGATTTAGTCAGGTTGATCTTGTACCCCGACAAGTCCGATTTTTTTTTAATAGATAAAATATAGTTATGGCAAATTAGGCAAGGCGATATTGTAGGCCTTTTTACATTACAGCACACTGATTTGAGCCTTTATTCACTGTTTTTGGCATGCCAATTGCCGAACAGTCACATGGACGTATGTTCCGAATAATAATTCAATTCAGGAAAAATGGTTCCGACAGACAGAAAAATCACACTGTGCACAAGTCTCTTGCATACCCACATCCACTATAATTGCTATATATGTACCAATTTTTCAAAACTGTATAGTATAAGAAAATATTTAAATTGGATTTAAATGCTTTCACTAAATATTAACAATCCAATGGATAAGTACTGTCTTTTTTGCTTGAATACAGTTTTTCTAATTTGACTTGCAAAGACAAGGCAGCATTCCCTTCAATTAGTCCCTGCTCAGATCTCGTACAAATTTAGCCCTCTTGTGCAATTGCAATTGGCTCATACCACCCACCGTGGTAGACCATTAACAAAATGCAAGTTGGTATCTTCTATGATAAATACAAAAATAGCAAGCAATCACAATGGCATTATTTGGGCCTCATGGGTAGTGAGCAATTGTCTCGATTATCTTTTTGATTATGGTAGACACTAATAATTTGTATAGAAGCCAAAACAGACTGCAAACTTAACTTACGCCTATCCTAGCTTCCACATAGCCCTAACCTATGGAATATATCATCAATATATACCTTATAAACCAAAGCTTAAGATTTATTTTTTTTCCCTCTTGGTCAAAGTCTCCATGGGTTCTCCGTTCTTTATATTAAATCTTTATATACAAAGCTCTTCAGGATCCTTTTCCGCCAAATCATTAAATTTTCAAGAAGTTCTTTACAATTTATTAAACCAATCACTTGACAAGTAATTGATTAATATAAATTGTCTTCACTGTTATTCCTTTCATCCATACCTATCAGCAATCTTATCTGATTCCTATAATACCTCTTTTAAATTAAATTATGCCTATTAAACCAAGCAAGGTTTTCGTGCTAGATAAATGCTTTAAAGTGTGCTTTTCACCCAATAATGAAAACAAAAGACAACTGAAACAACCTTTTAAAAAAATCTAAAATACAGAAGATATAGACTAAAAAGACAAAAGTAAGTACCGACACCTATACACATTTTGGTTTTATAATGCTCAATTATAATAAAAATAGAAACTTGTTATGCAAAATTAAATGTTTACTGTGCTATTCGCCTAATCAAGAAGTAAAAGATGTAACTGAAAACAGATGCTAGTTAAAAAAGCAGTGAAAATTTACTCTGAATACAAAAGCAAGTGGCAAGATGTTTATATACTGACGATCACTAATTAATACCGGTAAGGACAGGAAAATGTTAATTTGGTGTCACCAATGTCAAGTGTGTTCCCTTAGTTCTCAAGAGGCTATTGAAATTCTCTGCATAATTGAAGAGGTTTGAGGTTTTTGGATTCTATTACCTGTGCCAAATGTATCTCTAGTTTCCCCATAGACACTAAGAAGAAAAAAATTGCAAGAATAAAACAGTGATAAACTTTTCACAGGATAAAAATAAGGTTCATTGTATTAATATCAAAGTCTAACATTACATTACCTGTCATAGATGATCTATGCAAATTATGGCAGGGACTACAAAGAAAATCTTTTCGACAAAAAAAGCAAAGTATGACAGATTATACATATTAATCAGTTATTGTAATCATGATAAGGAATTTGTAAAATGCCTCAACCAAGATGGTAATCCTGCAAATTAGAATCACTACTCATCTTCAGAAACAGGATATTAATTTACTGCTATCACCAAAAATGTACAGAATCATGTAGGTGGAACATTTTGTGACAAATGCATTTAGGATCTGCGATGCTAGTGGTCCAGTGCCAGGATGTCAATCTGTACTTGAAATGTCCATGTACACAACAAGTTGCACACATTTTACAATGTAATTTCCACTGGGCTCCAGACTGTTGCAAAGATCTACGAGTTCCAAAATTTCACTTATAACATATGATGGAGAACCAGGTACTCAGTGCTTTTAAAATGCAGATGTTAAATGTAGATTTTAATTAGAACATCAAATAGAACATCGATTATTACAACTTGTCATCGATGCATAGGTTAGGTTAGAGTGTAGAGAGTTCCCTGTTTTACAAATGCAGTAATTTAGAAACAACAATGTATTACACTGCCTCCTGAAGCAGTGACATCCAAGGAGAACATTTACTTCCTTCTTTGCCATCCAAGTTCTGTCCAACTTGTGCATGCTGCACTCATAACTGGTCAAAAAACGTTGTCTCTCTAAAGAAGTCGGCAGCTGGAGAGATGACAACACACAGTCCACTTAGAAAACTGTTAATAAGATGGTAAATAAACAGATTAACTTATCATCTTCTTTGAGTTAAACTGCAGAAATATATATAACCTATGACCTCCTCTAGGTTGTTATTTGACTTTACATTTATGCATTCTGGCTAGTGTGTATATATATATATATATATATATCGATACAGACAATTCTGATGGAAAAAGAAAACATACATACTTTGTGGGGATACCTCTAGTAGCAAGTAGTAACCATTAGAGGAAAAAAAGGTAGGAGCAGTAAAATAATGTATATTTATATAAAATGCAAGATAAATTTATATTCCCTCTATTGGTTACTTCTCACTTGATCTGTGCACCAAACAGTGTGAAAATGCACCTCTGTAAAATACTAAAATCTATTTAGCATTGCAATGAGACAAAGTTCAGCAGCAAAGGAGGTTTGAAGTCTGTCTGTCTCCCTTTCATGTGTTCTTTGTTGTTAATTAGGTGATAATTGAAGAATTATTAGCTGTAAAATTGTTTTAATATAGTGCTGTAGTAGGCTACCTTTAGCACTCCTGATGCTGTGGACTACATCTCCCCTGATGCTTTGCCAGTAATATAGCTAAAGAGTATTATGGGAGATGCAATGATGGGAGATGTATGATATATGATATATATATTATTTTATTTTTAAATTTTTTAATTTTGCCATGCAGATATAACAACGTTCGAGAGGTACCCCAATGGCATTCCTCACGATATTTCAATAATAACAATGGGGTAGTCAAGGTTGCACACACATTATTCATATTTTTGTTAGTTGCTAGCAAGGGATATAGTGAGGACAAGAGATATATGTTAATCTTTAAACACAGCGCAAGATTTTCAACATATTGACTCAATTGCATGGCATGCTTGAACACAAGCTATCCTGTATGGTGATTTTCTAAGATGAAATGCAAAGCCTCTGATTCCTGGCTAGTATAAAAGGGAGAGTTATTGTAGGCTGAGTGCCAGCATGGTAGATGGACATACCGATATGTTGCAGTGGTTATGGCACCACTTTCTAAATATTAGCTTGCCAGGCTTAGCTAAATGGTGCAGTACGTTATGTCTAATTGAGCCTGGGTAGGAGACAAGCATTGTGATTACCTGCAACAGATCTGTCAAATGAACCAAGAGTGAAATTGCAGCACATGCGAGATACGACATATTAGAAAAGACAAGCTTATTTCGTTTTTAGGCATTAGCTATAGCTAGTACGTTTGTGGGTGCTACGGTAAGATTAAGGTCGTAGCAATGATAAGTACACAGAAAATATAAGGTATAAGCACCAGCAAGAGGCACACAATAGATAGAGGCATAGTGTAAAGGTTTGCACATATCGTGCTATGAGGTTTTCAAGAGTCTGGGTCTGTGAATGCACGGGCTATCTCCATACTCTGCCTCCGTGGCATGCGGTTGCATCTTGTGTCACTCAGCCTACCCCACTTGCGGGCCATGTTGATGGTGTCTCCACGCGGTTTCCATCTTCCATTTCATGGTTCTGTGGCTGATTGTGTCCCAGTGGGAGTTTTGGGTGGCTGACTCAGCGGTGGCGGGCCTGCCCAGAGCCTCCAGCCTGGGCTGTTGTGGGGGTCACTTCCCTGTGTCCTCAGGTCCCTCTACCATATATGGTGGGACCAGGGCTCCACTCTCCCGAAGCCCTTCCGGGTGTGTAGACGTTGGGTCGGGCATTGATTCAGTATGACTCCCTGCCCAGAAGGAGGGTTTTTTTTGCTCCGGGCAGTCGTTGGAGTCCGTGGTGCTTTGTGTGGTGTGGAGTGGTGTCGTCGACCTCTCGTGCACTGAGAGTGTCGTGCAGCAGCCATTTTATGCCCCCCTCGTGGTGGTTTAGTTGGTCGGTCGCTATGTTTAATTTCTGCGCGTGGTTGCAAGCGCCTTTCCAGTTTAAGCCAAAATGCTGCAAAGATTGAGTCTAGTCTTGCTGTGTAGTTGACTTGCGCTGTGTGGTGGACGGTTGATGTCATTGTGCTCTCCCCAGGGCAGGTAAATGCCGTTGTAGCAATAGTCTCAGGGGCACTCTGATTCTGCAGGATTTCAGGCTGTTTCACAGGGTTCTGCCCCGTGAGGATATCCCCCACCGGTCCGGGGGAGGGGGGCAGCAGGGTTGCTTTCGGTTCTCGCTTGCGAGCTTCTCCCCTGGGGGATTGGCAGGCTTCGCTCCAGGTTAGGCCGCATGGCCGGCTCTTGCCTTTGTGTTGCGTATCAGGTCCGGGCAGGTTCCTCAGATCCTCCTGTGTCTCTTTCCAGGCACCTTGAGCCATTTGTGTCGCTCAGCATCAGTAAAAATAGTGTGTTTTGCTCTCCAGTGCTGGAGCCCTTAGAAAACACAGCCGGCCATCTTGGCTGTCAGGCCAATTTAAAATATTAAATTACTTAAAAAAACATATCCAAAGACAATTGCTCTATTTGTTTTTATTTATTTATTGCTGGTATTTATAAAGCACCAACAGATTCTGCAGTGCTGTACAATTAGTGGAGAACATACTATATATACAAATACAAGAGGTAGAGAGGGCCCTGCCCATAAGCTGATAACTAGCCATTGAAGCTCTTTTATACAAAGTGTATAGCTAGATAGCCTGTGAGCTTACAATCTAAAGGATACCATAAGGATTTGAGACAAAAGGTAGCAGGGAAAATATGGAGGTGATGGCTAAAAGAGTTAACAGAGAGAATCAACTTTTGATAAAATGTAAAGGGAATGAAGAGGTAATTGAGTGAGAATCTCAAACAGCTGGAACAAAGAGGTAATTGAGTGAGAATCTCAAACAGCTGGAGGAGCTGTGGTACCGGTGTGCGGTACCAATTGGTCAGCAGTTTGAAGGCTGTTTCCTGTGTTCTGCTAAAGACTAAACAGGGATGTGTGATGAATAGCACATCTTCTCCCAGTCTCCGTCTGTGAAAGTTCTACCTTTAGGGCAGTTTCCCATTTCCCCATGAATACATGTTTCGCTGTCGGGGTTTCTTCTTGCAACATGGAATGCAGGAATGATATTTCATGAGGCAGGGGGTCAGGGTTTATGCAAAGTTTTTCAAATGTGTTAGGGTCATGAATCAAGGCACTGCCCCCAGAAAGGGTATTAACATATCTCTGTAATTGTCTATATTTAATGCTCTGTTGGAAGTTGGGCGTGGCCCCTTCTAGTAGATCTGAGATTTTCCTCCAGCCAGCTTGGTCAATGAGGTGTGTTGAGTATGTCTCATTGGGGTCGAGCCCCCTTGGCCAGTTCTTGTTGTATGTCAGAGGAAGAATGGGAGAGGGATACGGTGATAGTCTACATCTCCTTAAGACCCCCAGCTATATCCGCAATGTAACAAGTGTCTATACGGAGCTCTCTCCCTCGTTCCCCCCTCCCGCCCCGCTGGGACGCCATGGTAGGATAGCCATTGGCCTGCCAGCTTCTATCCCCTTCACCCCTTCCAAAGTTTGTGTACTTTGGTCTTCGACTATTCCATTACACGTTGGAGGTGACAGGCCTCATATAATAGGGAGAAGTCCGGCATTACCAGACCTCCCCCTGTCTTTGGGTTGCATGAACGTGTTAAGTTTTGCCCTTGACTGTTCCCGTTCCAGATGTATTGACCCATTTACTTTCTCAGGTTAATGAAGAAAGAGCTTGGGATCGTTATGGGAAGGGCTTGCATCAGATATAACGGTCGGGGGAGGAAATTCATTTTCATGACCTGGATCCTGCCCAGCCAGGACCAGTTTTTAGTTTACCGAGGAAGAGGTTTTATTTCAACTGTTAAAAGTAAAGACAAATAAGTAAATGGGGCCTGATGGAATACACCCAAAGTTATTAAAAGAGCTTAGTGGTGTACTAGCAAAACTATTAACAGATTTATTTAACCAATCATTGTTAACAGGAGTAGTCCCAGAAGATTGGAAGTTAGCGAATGTTGTGCACATTCACAAGAAAGGTAGTAGGGAGGAGTCGATAAGTCAGTAAGTCTTTTGACACTATTGCACATAGAAGGCTTATCAATAAACTGCAATTTTTAAGTATGGATTCCAATATTGTTGAATGGGTAAAGCAGTGGCTGGGTGACAGGCATCAGAGGGTTGTAGTCAATGGAATATATTCAAAGCATGGTCTTGTCACCAGAGGGGTACCTCCGGGATCTGTACTTGGAACCATTCTCTTTAATATTTTTATTAGTGATATTGCAGAAGGTGAAGGTCTTGATGGTAAGGTATGTCTTTTTGCTGATGATATGATGATATTTACATACTAAGATATGTAAAAGGGTTGATGTTCCAGGAGGGATAAGCCAAATGGCAAATGATTAAGGTAAACTAGAAAAATAGTCAGAGTTGTGGCAACTGACCTTTAACTTGGATAAGTGCAATATAATGCATATTGAACATAAAATCCCAAGGGCAGACTACAGAATATGTGATAGTCCTAACATCAACATCTGAGGAAAGGGATTTAGGGGTAATTATTTCTGATAACTTAAAGGTAAGCAGACAATGTAATAGAGCAGCAGAAAATGCTAGCATAATGCTTGGTTGTATAGGGAGAGGTATTAGCAGTAGAAAGATGGAAGTGTTCATGCCATTTTACAGAACACTGGTGAGACCTCACTTGGAGTATTGTACGCAGTACTGGAGACTGTATCTCCAGAAGAATATTGATACTTTAGAGAGAGTTCAGAGAAGGGCTACTAAACTGGTTCATGGATTGCAGGATAAAACTTACAAGGACAGGTTAAAGGATCTTAACATGTATTGCTTGGAGGAAAGCCGAGAAAGGGGGGATATGATAGAAACATTTAAATACATAAAGGAGTCAACAGAGTAAAGGAGGAGGCTATATTTAAAAGAAGAAAAACTACCACAACAAGAGGACATAGTCTTAAATTAGAGGGGCAAAGGTCTAAAAATAATTTCAGGAAGTATTACTTTACTGAGAGGGTAGTGGATGCATGGCATAGCCTTCCAACTGAAGTAGTAGAGGTTAACACAGTGAAGCAGTTTAAGTATGCGTGGGATAGGCATAAGGCTATTCTAGCTACAAGGCCAGGGACTAATGAAAGTATTTATAAAATTTGGCAGACTAGATGGGCCGAATTGTTCTCATCTGCCATCACATTCTATGTTTTTATGTTTATTTTATAGCCCCCTCCTGACTCCACTACATTTTATTGTCCCCCTAGTCACCCCCAAATTCTTCTAGGTCCCCCATTTCACCTTTTTTTTTTACCTGTTTTTTACCTGTTTACCTGCTTTTTAACTGTTTATTTTGTGTCCGGATCTAGGTCCTTGGTGCCCTCATCTAAGTGTTGCCAGATGAAGGCACTGTGGACATGTAATTTGCCCACACTAGATCACACTGTGAAATCCCTCTGCACAGTTGAACACTTGGGCATTCATTATTTAGGAATTTGAACTATTTATTAATTTTTTTAGAAAGACGAATGAATGGATAGAAATTACAAAGAACAAACAAATACCGTCTTGCAGCTCCCTCCTTGTAATATGTAAAAATAAAAGCGACTCTGCTGCCTGCCACTTCCTAAATCCCACCATAACCCCCTCACTCTATGTGGGTTAATATAACCCCCTTATTAGCATAAGGAAGATTACAATCTCCCTCCTGCCCCTACTCACTAAGCCGCGAGTAGGAGCATGTCTGGCTACTTACGGTTGTAAAGGCCCCCCCCCCGAACCCAAAAGAGGAGGACTTAACACTGATCCGCCATGCCCCCATGGTGGGCACCTATTGGAATAATTAACAGGGGCAACATAGTGTACCCTCCAGCTCCCATCTATTCCCTGCAAGTGGAAGCTGAAAACTTAATGTGGGGCAATTAGTGGTGGGTAGGGGCCCTAAGAGATAAGGAAGGACCTACAGTCTTCCCAACCATTAGCAACGGGTGGGGGCCCTAAGTGACAAAAGGGGGGGAACCTATTTTCTCCCCCCAGGCCCCACCCATTGGTAACAAATGGGGGCTAATTGTATTATGAGAAACTGCAATAATTACATTGCAGGACTAAGACTGCCAGTCAGGCAGCCACTAGTAGCACTTCCTGCTTGCTAGCTGACTTTTGGTCACCTCATTGATTCTAGAAAGTCCTCATGCTTGGCAAGACGACTTTCAGCATCAGTTAAATCCCCATAGGAAAGTATTAAAGTGATGCTTTCCAATGGGGAATGTCCAATGCGCTCGCATAGTCATTAATCCCTCTCATTAGATGACATTTGTAGAGCTGTAATGCTGACCCCATGCCGAGGGAGACCAGTGCTGGAAACAGATGAGTACAGAGAGGTTTTTTTTTAACCCTTTGCATGAGGGAGTGGGGAACCAGAGGGAACTATAGTGTAAGGAATACAACTTTATATTCCTTACACTACAGACTCCCTTTAACCCCTTCAGGACCGAGGACGGTTCTGGACCGTCATCGGCATTTTTGCGCTGCCTAACGGTCCAATGTACTTACCCGATCATCGTCATTCCCCTGGCACCGATCGGCGGTGCTCCCGGTGTGGGGAGACTGTCTGCAGCCCAGACAGTCTCCCCGTGGTGGATTAGGACCCCTGGGGCCATGTGATCGCTCAACAGAGTGTCCATGTGTCTGTCTGCAGGGGGACTGCCTGTGCTGACAGGCAGTCTCCCTGCTAGTGTAAAATCAAAAAATAAAATAAAGATTAATGTTAATAAAAATATATAATTATATTTGTGTGTGTATATATATGATATAGACATATATTATATCTATATAATATATGTCTATATATCATATATATAATGTCATACTAAGTGTATTTTTATATTAATATATATACAAAAAATACACTTATAAATAAATTACACAAGTGTGTATATACATATATAATATATATAATAACTATATATATTGTGTATATATATATATATATATATATAAATATGTTATTATAAAATACAAATAATAAGTAAATTAAATACAAAAATTTAAAAATAATAATAAAAATTTTAAAAAATTATATAAATATATGAAATTTTATTCTAACTGTATTTTGATATTAAAATATATATATTTATCTCAAAATACACTTAGAATGAAATTGTATATATATCTATGTATATATAAATAAATAAAAATAATACGAAATATACATATGTCCATATACAAAATTACATAAATAATTATATAAATATACACGTAGACTTCAAATATATAAATATGCATTTATATTTAAATTCTACGTGCGTATTTATGCAATATTTTTACATAATTAAGTAATTTTATTAATTGCAATTTGAGGGACCTGCCTGCCAACCCAGGCCGTAAGTTCAGAGAATTTAATTTGCTAGCACTGTATTTTACCCTGTAACTTTCTATGACACCCTAAAACCTGTACATGGGGGGTACCATTTTACTCGGGAGACTTCGCTGAACACAAATATTAGTGATTCAGAACAGTAAAACCTATCACAGTGATGATATTGTCAGTGAAAGTGACTTTTTTCATATTTTTCACACAAACAGCACTTTTACTGATGATATAATTGTTGTGATATGTTTTCCTGTTTTGAAACACTAATATTTTATAGCGTTTTTGAAAGTTACAGGGTCAAATATATGGGTCAAATATTTTTACATTGAAAATGGCCAGGTTGGTTACGTTGCCTTTGAGAGCGTATGATAGCCCAGGAATGAGAATTACCCCCATGATGGCATACCATTTGCAAAAGAAGACAACCCAAGGTATTGCAAATGGGGTAGTCACAAACACTGGCCAAAATTAGCATTCAATTTAGTTTTTTACTTTTTTCACACACTAACAAATGTGAACGCTTACTTTGGCCAGTGTTTGCGACTAGGTGGCTACTAAAAAAGATTGGACATACCCCATATAGAATACCCTGGGTTGTCTACTTTAAAAAAAATATATACATGTGGGGTGTTGTTCAGAGATTTTTGACAGATAATAGTGTTACAATGTCACTATTGATAAATTGGAAAAAATGTATGTTTTGAAACCGCAATATCCTACTTGTACCTATAGCCCTATAACTTGCAAAAAAAAAAGCAACTAAACACTGTGTATTTTAACACTCAGGACAAAATTTTGCAGTTTTTTTTATTCGCTTTTGTAGATGAGTAAAAGATTTTTCAAGTAAAAGTTAAAAAAACATGTATTTGTTTTCAATTTTTCATCATATTTTTTATTTTTTTAAATTAAATTACATGAGATTATATAAATAATGGTGTGTAAAGAAAAAATTACAGCTAAACACAAAAACCACAAAAGTGTAAAAAGAGGCCTGGTCA
>CAKOES020000077.1:18810-61539 GCA_933207985.1 Pelobates cultripes
GCACTTGTCAGCGTATCCACTGTTAGCGTAACACACCCGCTTTAAGGACACTGACTGCTATTCACTCTATAACAGTGAAAAAAAGATTATTTTTTTTTTAAATCCAAACTATTGTGACACCAGATCTAATTAGTGGCACTTGTCAGCGTATCCACTGTTGGCGTAACACACCCGCTTTAAGGACACTGACTGCTATTCAATCTATAACAGTGAAAAAAGATTATTTTTTTTTTAAATCCAAGCTATTGTGACACCAGATCTAATTAGTGGCACTGGTCAGCGTAATCACTGTTAGCGTAACACACCCGCTTTAAGGACACTGACTGCTATTCAATCTATAACAGTGAAAAAAGATTATTTTTTTTTTAAAATCAAACTATTGTGACACCAGATCTAATTAGTGGCACTTGTCAGCGTATCCACTGTTAGCGTAACACACCAGCTTTAAGGACACTGACTGCTATTCAATCTATAACAGTGAAAAAAGTGTTTTGTTTTTTTAAATCCAAGCTTTGTGTCACCAGATCTAATTGGTGGCACTTGTCAGCGTATCCACTGTTAGCGTAACACACCCGCTTTAAGGACACTGGCTGCTATTCAATCTATAACAGTAAAAAAAGTTTTTTGTTTTTAAATCCAAGCTATTGTGACACAGGATCTAATTAGTGGCACTTGTCAACGTATCCACTGTTAGCGTAACACACCCGCTTTAAGGACACTGGCTGCTATTCAATCTATAACAGTAAAAAAAGTTTTTTGTTTTTAAATCCAAGCTATTGTGACACCAGATCTAATTAGTGGCACTTGTCAGCGTATCCACTATTAGCGTAACACACCCGCTTTAGGACACTGACTGCTATTCAATCTATAACAGTAAAAAAAGTTTTTTGTTTTTAAATCCAAGCTATTGTGACACCAGATCTAATTAGTGGCACTTGTCAGCGTATCCACTGTTAGCGTAACACACCCGCTTTAAGGACACTGACTGCTATTCAATCTATAACAGTAAAAAAGTTTTTTGTTTTTAAATCCAAGCTATTGTGACACCAAATGTAATTGGTGGCACTGACTGGGGAAATGGGCACAGTATGCACTGTGAGCCTGACACAGAAGCTGGCAGCAGTGGCAGACAACTGACTGCTATTCAATCTATAACAGTGAAAAAAGTTTTTTGTTTTTAAATCCAAGCTATTGTGACACCAGATGTATTTGGTGGCACTGACTGGTGAAATGGGCACAGTATGCACTGTGAGCCTGACACAGAAGCTGGCAGCAGTGGCAGACAACTGACTGCTATTCAATCTATAACAGTGAAAAAAGTTTTTTGTTTTTAAATCCAAGCTATTGTGACACCAGATGTAATTGGTGGCGCTGACTGGGGAAATGGGCACTGTGAGCCTGACACAGAAGCTGGCAGCAGTGGCAGACAACTAAGTGCATTTACATTAGATAGAAAAAAAAAATCCAAAAAAAGCATACCCTTATCCCTAACCTAGCTATGCTTTTCCCTATCTTATGAACAGCAGCTACACTTTCCCTCCTCTTACTAAGCATGCAGCTTGAGAATGAATCTAAAATGGATGCTGTCCAGTAGGTGGGAGGGTCTGCTAGGGAGGCTGTGCTGCTAATTGGCTGGAATGTGTCTGCTGACTGTGAGGTACAGGGTCAAAGTTTACTCAATGATGACGAATAGGGGGCGGGTCGAACCGCGCATATGTTCGCACGCCGTGGCGAACGCGAACATGCTATGTTCGCCAGGAACCGTTCGCCGGCGAACCGTTCGGTACATCACTAGTTGTGCATAGTTAGCAGTCAGGCTGATGATAGTTTACTTATACCCCAGTATAACACTGGTCCTTTAAGGCAAATAAATCAATAATATAGAATTTTAATAATTATATGTCATATCAGTAGCCTTTTTGTCTCTGCCATGTCAATAATCTAGCAGGAAGGTGTGAGTTAGCTTGACACATTGATGTAGTTTAAATGAGCTCTGTCCCAAACTAGTCCAAAAAGGTAATTCCCAAACTTAATTAAGAATAGATGCAAATCCCATTGATAATAGTAGACACTCAAGCATACTTGACAAAGACAACCTTAGCAAATTATTTCACAGATTGTGACAAAGGTTCCATAATGATGTCCTCTCTTTCACAGACTAGCTTCTGACTAGCCAAACAACTTCAGAGAGCTCCATGAGCTCTTGTGATACTAATCTCAGAGATATCCTTAAAAGTTTACCATGTAAAGATGAACTTGCTCTCATGATGGGTAAAATGGAGACTAAACTTTAAGACAACTGGAGGCAATCTGTACAGACTTACACCATATTGGTAGAAAGGAAGAGAAAATTGAATATTAAACAGTCCATATGATCTCTTTAATTCAACAACAAATCTCTCAAACTACAGAGATCCAGGAACACTCCAGTGCCAACCATTTATTGTGTATTGATGGGCATATTTTGCTGCTTGTGAGCCTTGCCTGGTAATATATGTAGATGTATAAAGCTTTATAGAAATCACATCTTCCTCTATTATGTTAGGTAGGTCACATAAATATTACTACGATGAACATCAATCCAAGATTTTTAGTTCTCATTTTAATGTTGGCCAATTACTCTTCCCAAATAAGTTGTCTCTAGCATCCAATCAAAATTAGAAAAAATATGTTTGGGCCAAAATAGGACATTTCTTACTAGTTCCTACATGAAATAGGCACATTCATTGTTTATTGCTTTTTGTTAAAATAACTGCTACAAGATAACATAGCACCATACCAAATTCGGCAAACCATCAAAAAGGACCATCTGAACTGTAAAATCCAGATAATGTTCACGCGATTCAGCAATGTCCTAATTGGCCATGAATTTCATCTGGATTTCAGCTGGACTGAACACCTGTGAACAGCTGAAATTCAAACCTGAATGTTTCAAATCCAGGCCCAGGTTTTATAAAAATCAGAATTATTTGTCCACTGACAGTGCAAGCAGGCAGAAGGCAAATAGGTAAATAACCCTTTTTGGTGTGAGGGTTAATTATGGGGCGACTGGATAGCACTTTCTTGCCAGCCACCGTGTTAAATATTTTAAATAAATAAGCAAAAATCCTACCGGGAACAATATGTCACCCATATTACTATATGTGAGATATAATTAGGACCCCACAGTAGGTCCTCGCCCCATAATATTATAATTAGGGCTAACAACCAGTTAATAATTAAAGTTACTATTTCTTTTGATTCAGAAACAAACATGGGAAGCTTATGGATCACTTGTTAAAGAGTTTACATGATGATAATTTATCATTCAACTAAACAGGGATGTATCCTTTTAACTCATTTTTTTTTTTTATCAAGGCTTTGGAAATGTTGATATGGCTCATTGAGGTATCCCTGTCATTGTGAAGGGTGCAGATTAGATGACTAGATCTTTGTTTGGTTGTCTACGCAGATGATGTATTATAGTTTTATTATAACCCTAAACAATCAATATCCATTTGTTTGGACTTCTGGATACTTTTCATTTGGTCTCTAGTTTACATAAGTACATAACTGAAAAAAAGATATGCATCCTTCATGTTCAGTCTATCTCACATTTGTTTTTGCAGTTAATTTTAAATAAGGCAAAAAAACAACAATCTGAAGCATTTCCAATTTTGCAACAAATTAGGAAAAAAATTCCTTCTTGATCTGAGAATGGCAGTCATATACCTTCTTGAATCAAGAATCTATTACCCCAATAATTAAAAATTATTCCCACTGTAGAATTTGTTTTTACCTTTCTGTTCGGCCAGCCGTGGTATTTGATTTTGAATGATGGCCGCAAAGGGCGTTGGTCACGTTAAAATCTGAGAGTGCTCGGCCCTGGCAGCATCAGGACATGAGGAGACTAGGAAAAAGCACTAAGCACAATCAAATAATGATGGGGGTGCACTTATTTTTGTGTATTTGTATTTAGTTTTTGTATCACACAACCATGTTACAGTGCTCCCGCCCTTCCCATATGTTCCCTATTAAGGGTTAATAAATATTTAGGGGTTTGAAAAAAATACCCCTGTCTTTTGCCTTACAAAAAGATATGGAAAGGCTGACTCTTTTTGTATCTATCCACCGAAGGACCCGTGGGGTTTTCCTTCATTTGGGTTGCTGCCTACCTTGACTAATTTTGTGATTACTAGCGCTGAATTATTTTTGTGTTTGTCTTTTGCCTTAAGCTGAAGCAAGCAAGGTGAATTGTGAGTGTAGGAGAGAGGTTTGCCTTGACAGCAGGTGGCAGGACAGTAGTGGGAGTTGAGCGCAGGACTTATTTTTGCGTTTTGATAGATATTTTTAAACCTTTCCATTATAGTTTTAATTTTCACAAGAGAAAATATATTAATGAAAGGGTTTAAATTTGCCCCTATTATTAAGAAATATAATTTTTACTAAGTGTAACGAAATCCCTGTTTGAACAGACTCAAAGAAACAGCCTTTCGGCTATTTATTCGTATGGGTGGCTATTTTGTGCTGTTGCAAAAACCGAACAAACTACCGAATCTCCCGACCTCCCACTGAGGTCGTGTGCAGCTCATTTACTGCCCAGACCTTGCGGTTAACTGCAGGGTAATTGAGGAAAGGCTTGGTGGTCCACGTTCGTTTGCCGAACACGTGGCAGTCGCCATTTTAAAATGCGGGGCATGACGGCGATTCTCTGGAACTATTTTCGGACACTTATTCAACCGAACACTGCTGGCGCGTACCATGTTCCCCGTTCATACGGCTAAAAATTCACGAATACATTGAACACTTTACCGTTCGGGACTTTTCTATTATACGAAATAGACCGACCCCAGATAGCTACAGTTATGGAACTCTTTTCGGATTCAATCTCGCGAACAACCGGTGAATTAAAACTTCACTCGACGATATTGAGACCTGTGTTCGTGGGATCTGAGCACAATTCGGCTATAATGTGCGCTCAGATCCAAGCTATCTGGGGGTATGTGGAGTCTACGTTCGGTGAAATATAAGTTATAGATTATAATACTGTTTTGTGAAAATATAAAAAGGACATGTTTTTCTCTACCTGGAGATAATTAGGTTCTCTTCCACCACTTAAGTTAATTATCTCCAAGATAGAGAGGAGGGGTTGCACTGTTACTGTGGGTGTGTTTAACTTTTGTGTTGTATACTGATTGGCTCTGTATATTTTGTCACAGTCTTCCACAAGGTCCCATGTGGGAGTTCCCTTGCTGAGAGACCATCATAAAAAGGCTAAGTTTGGCCATCAATAAAGCAGATAGTTTTACCCCTTCATGAAGTCTCGACTCATGTTTGGGGGATTGTGAGCTATAATCACTTCTTTACTCTACTTCAGCTTGGATTTCGGGAGAAGCTACAAGGATCAGCGCTGCACGAATAGCAAGATATTAATCATTTTATATACAAATTGTTTGAATAAAAACATATTTTAATGATAAATAGGATAATTAGAAGAATCTAATTCTGGTTGTAATTACACTAATTAAAAAAAGAATTACATTATATCCATATTTTTTTCAAATCTAATAATATGAGATTTCTTGAAAAAGCTTATGTAGATGATATTAAAGGTTAAAACCCCTCAATCTCTTACACACTAACCTAACATTGCAGAAATATCATTCTTTAAAACAATTAGGAGAAGATTAGAATATTAGTATAAAACCTGCAGATAAATGAGGGGGTGTAATAATGAATAAAGATGATTAGATAAAAGAAATTAGTAGACAAGTGAATGATCAAGAGACCTATCTGAAGCTCAATAAAGATCCTACAAAGGAATTGCAAATCATTTTTTATTTTATTGATGTAGAACTACTTAAGGGAGTTATTAACCCAACAGGTAGACTTATTGTGTCAAGGGTGATCTCACTTCCACTCACAATGTATTCATATCTAACTCCAACGAATAGTTAGATACTATAATGTGTGTTTGAAAGGGATAGTTCTGCACCATCTATAGTCTTATAACTATGTTATGCACTTTAACACAAGCCATATACCAACCGTACCAATAAGTGTAATATATTTCATACATAATTGGAGTACATCGAGACAAACACCAAGGGTTAAAGGTTAAAAACAGAATAAATATGAAAATAATAAAATGATAACTCATGGGTCTTTAAAAGTTATTTTTGAAAAATACAAAAAATAAGTAAATGGAGAATTCTCACAATTAGTCCAGATTCAATAAAGTCTTTAAATGCTTTCCCTCTGTTTTAGGTCTTCAGAGGGTCTTGTAGTAAGGCATTATGGGTAGCTCTGTAAAGAGCTTCTCTTAAAAGTGATTTCAATTATTGGTGAGAGTATTCCAGCAGTCTTCTGTTGTTATCCTTGAGCAAAAGATGCTGGTTATCAAAAATGTGTTCATTTTTATAGCAATAAATAATACAAGGCGAAGAACAATTGAGAATAATGCACAACAAATTTTTGGCAAGGGGCTATAAACATATGACATTGGACACGGCTCTACAAAAAGCCAAGGATAAACATAACAAATGGAAAATCCACTGATTCAAAAGTACCACTTTCAAGAGTGGTATTTCCTACAGTTTACAACATAGCGAGCACTTTACAAATTTGAGGGACCTCCTGGTAAGAACTGATTCAGAACATTGCTATTTACCAACAGACATTAGTATGAAGAATTTTGGATGTGTACGCTGTTTGGCATGTGTGACTTGTGGACACTTAAACAAAAAGTTTTAATCATCCTCACACTGGAAAGACAGATAAAATTAAACACAGGATTAGTTGCCATACTGATTTTATGATTTATAAGTTGACTTGTCCATGTGGACTTTACTATGTAGGCAAGTCAGAGACAATTCTCTGTGAGAGAAAATAAGAGGACACAGATCGTGCATCTGCCTTGCGTACAGAGATGGGAAATCTGACTAGTCCGTGGCGAGACACTTTTTGGATAACCAGCTTCCTTTGATATCCCTTAAATGTATTGCAATTGATCATGTTCCAAACCCCAAAAGAGGAGGGGACAGGTCAATGCTGCTCCTGCAGAGGGAAAAATACTGGATACAAGAACTCCCAAGGGATTTAATGAAAAATGCTCCTATAGATTAATAACAATTTACAATCATTTTTAATTGAGTTTCATCTTATAGATATCATCTATGTTTATTAATTAGTTACTTGTATTCCATGTAAATGGTCCAAATCTGGTCTATGTTAAGCCAGTTGCTGAATATAGCTGATTATTGAAATCCATGAGTTGTGCATAGTTAGCAGTCAGGCCGATGATAGTTTACTTATACCCCAGTATAACACTGGTCCTTTAAGGCAAATAAATCAATAATCAGTTCATTGCATTTTTGTTCAGATAGTTGCAGCGAAGAGCAGAACTTCCAAATGCAAGAGGTTGTGATTGCAGTGGACAAAGGTAAATAAAATGGCCACTTTATGACTGAAAATATTATTTTGTTTAAAAAATCCATATGCTTATTTTTTCATGCTAACTGGATTAACATGGTAATAGGAATATCAAGTCAAGACATGCATCCATCATGACACATATCATCATTGCAGGCTATTGTGAAGGTCGGTTCCAAGGACATATTGATTCTTTTGATACAATAAAGAAATCTTTAAAAAACATAAGCTATCCGAAGTGACATTCGGGTGCATTACATTATGGCAGTGTATACAGTGTATACATTTGGATTCTTTCATCAGGGTAATTTCCCTTAAAACAAGCAAGAATTGGCCAGAAATTAATCACTAAATATAACAATGAATTTAGTTTACTGCAATGAAAAGTGGAGATATCTGCGGTGGGATCTAAAAAAATGGTTCAAATATGTAAAGCACATTATATTTTAATTTAACTTGATTGTGTATACTTTATTTACACTTTATTCATCTCTGCTTTAATCATATAATGATATAGACTTTCCACACTCACTGAGGATGTATAATGTGTATCATCAGTGCCCTTTTTCTCTGCTGTATAACCACAAATTATTTTATTTAAAGCAACGGTACTCAGAGATTTGTATTTTGGTCAGCCAACCTGGTTATTAAATCCAGTTATCCTCTTGGATTAATTTAATTCATTAACTACACCCTGTAATTCAAAGTATCATATTATAAACTACTATCTATGTGGCTTTTTAATCTTGAACTGCAGAAGATTTGTTTACCCACTATTAAATTTTTTTTGTATGAATAATATTTGAGATAAAGAGGAAAATTTAGATTCTATCTTACAGTGTGCTTAGAATATAACAAAGTGTAATACACATAATTAGGGATTATTCTAGCTTCAGTGACTAAATAATCTAAATATTATTAAAGACAGGAGGCAAATATTTGCTTTACTTTCTTTACTGAATTCTCCCAGCAGCAAAGAAACAGTTAAACAATTGAAAACAAAATCAACCAATCAGAAGACATACATACAGTAATATGTTGGTATGAGACTCCTCTCAACTTGTCTTTCTTGATGCAGCTGAAACTTGAAGTCCACAGTGTAAACCAGAAAATAGTCCGCAAAACACAAAGCGTAGTCAACCATGTAAACGAGACATAAAGAGTTCAGTGAAGAGATGAATCAAGGATGCCGTGAAGGACAAGAAGAAACTTCACACTAGAACGAAAAGAAAATTTGTGAAAGTATGGTGTGATTGGTAGACTGGCAGTCATGCAGAAACAAACACTAATGTGACAAGTTGTGTCAATAATTATGCAATATACATAAATTATGAAAACCAGAGTAATCTAAACATATCACAGTAAAACCATGATCAAAATATATACGAGGCAAGTAAAATGCATGTAAGACCTTACCTGAGTATCCACAAGTGAACAAAATAAAGGTGTGGGACATTGAAAAATGTAAAGAAGCCAATGGGTGGGAAAATATTCACCTCCTGTCTTTAATAAAATTTAGATTATTTAGTCACTGAAGCTAGAATAATCCCTAATTTTATGGCAAAACAGGAGGCTTCATATTTCCTGTTTAACGCCTGGAGAGCTTGAAATAAACGTGAGATGCAGATCGGAAATATAAGGTACTGAAAGTGGATTCTTGTGATCAATCAGCAGAAGATAGAATGTCTGAAAGAGACCTCCTGGGGACCAAGCCAGAGGACACAGCCGCGCCCCGCACCGAATGGGCAACAAAAGAAGCTTCAATGCTCGCAAGACGAAGAAGCCATCTAATACAAGGAGTAATCATGTGATAGTACAGAGGGTTGAGGACAAATATACAAACAGAGGTCCCAATGGAGCCCGAAGAGGGGAGATAAGAGTGACATATCACTGTAAGCAACGAGCAACACAAAGAAAAGGTCTATCCGGAAAGTAAGGCTAAAAAACGGAGGTGGAAAGAACCTTTGTGCAACAAACAACGGAAAAATGAACACCTTCAGGGTGAACACAATAGCATGGAAGTCAGAGGCCATAATGTCAGAAACTTGACGAAAGGAAACCAAACAAAGCAACACGGCTAGTTTGGTTGAGAGTTGATGCAAGGAAAGTTCCGAATTAGGAGGCAATGCTTCCAGGAACAACAAAATCTGAGCAGCATCCCAGAATTGGGTGTATTGAGGGAGCCGAAGGTCGAAAAAGACAAATACCCTGTAACAACCTGCAAACAGAAGGATGTTTCCCAACTGGAAAAGCGTCAATAGGGATATGAGTTGCCAAAATAGCAGAACAAAGTATGTTTATGGTATGGTAAGACTTTCCTTTGTCAAAAAGGGAAGATAGGAAGATCAAAATATTCACCAAAGTAGTTTGAAAAGGGATCAATATCCCTTTCCAAACACCAGCTAATCCAGAAACGCCATGCTGAAAGGTATGCTCTACGAGTTCCGGGGGCCCATGAATCCCAGAGGAGTCTTCGAGACGAGTGAGAAAGTCATGAGACATACCAGGATCCCCTGAAAATGTTCAGGCCACGAGTCAAAGACAACCTTGGATGGCGAGAGGATGGAAGTCCCCTGAAGGATCTTGGAGGAGATTGTGAGATACCGGGAGAAGCAGAAGGTAATCTGCAGACATTTCTAGGAGATTGGGATACCAAGGCTGGGCCCTCCAGAGAGGAGTTATTAAGAGTATCTTGACTCCAAGAACCCTGAGATGACAAAGATTTCAAAAGATCATCAAAAAGGGTGGAAAGGCATAAGCCACTGTCAAAGTAAGAATGTGTCGACGGCATAAGACATCGGATCAGGTAGCCAACTGACAAACGGCGTCAGCCTGAAGATTCAGTCTGGAAGCAAACAGATCCAGAGTGAGAGGCCGGCGAAGTAGATGGAGATGATGGAAAATGCCCGGAACCAGGTGTCAATTGCTGTCATGTGTCCAGTGATGGGAGAACCAGTCTGCCACGATATTGTCCAGTCCTGGAAGGTATTCTGCTCGAAGAGAGAGGTTCCTGTCCAGACAGAACTGATAAAGTTCTCTCATAAGGTCTGACAGGAGCTTTGATCGAGAACCCCCTAGACAATTGACTTTACGGATAGTGGAAACGGTGTCCATTCTGAGAACCAAAGGACAGTTGTAGGTGTCCTGGCGAAGCTGCGAATCACCAAGGAAGCTCAAGGCAATTGATATGCAACGTTTGTTCCAATTGTGTCCAGAGATCACCTGTGGAGAGGTCGGAGAAGGTAACCCCCCAACCCAGGATGCTGGTGTCTGACTCCAGGATAAAATTGGATTGCTACCTGAATATAGCTTTCCCGTTCCAAGCTTCTGTGTTGTAGGGCCACCAATCTAACTCTATGCGGACCTCGTCGGTAAGAAAATTGGTTGGATGTATGACCTGGATCTGTGAGGATAATATGTCTTGAGACATTGTATTGCCCTGTAGTGTAGAGGGCCTGGGAAAAATGACTGAATGGAGACTGAAAGTAGTCCTATGATTAGCGCTAAATCGCAAAGAGAAACTTGTTGAGGGGATAGCAGCTTCTGAAAAAGCATTTTGATGGATTTTCTTTGAAGACGGGAGTTGAAGAAACGAAATGACGGAGTAGATCTGAAGACCCAGGAAAAGAATAGTCTGAGATGGGATCAGAGAAGATTTATTGAAATTCATTACAAACCCAAGGTTCTGAAGGAGAGATTTGGTAATTTCTGTATGTTTTTGAAGGGTGAACGGATCTTGAGCCATGATTAGGATGTCGTCTAGATAGACGATAGATCTGATACTTTGGGACTGAAGAAGAGCCATAACTGGTTTCATCAACTTGGTGAAACAGAGACCAAAAAGGAGGAAAGTGAGTTGCCAGAGATCTTAAATTGTTAAATTGTCTCTTAAAGCGAAGCGGGAGAAGGTCTCGAAGCATGTGTATGCCTTCCATTTAAAATTTTCCATTTTAATTTAAGTTTCTTAAATTGGTGACAGGGCGAAATTTGTTGGATTTCTTCTGGACTGAGAAACCTGGGTGTGAATGGAGAATGTTCGATCGCACCCTTGTCTCTGAGATTGCAGAGTTCTGAGTCCCGACTGGGACATACTTAGAGGGGGAGGAGAAAACTCTTGTAGTGGGTATGAGATGAAATCTATGTGAAACCTTGAAACAGTTTGAAGAATGCAAGGATCTTGAGTGAGGAGAGACCACTGTCCGAAAAAAATGGGCTAGACGGCGTGCAATAGGTATTAGAAAATAAGGTAGGTTGATTACCTGCAGCAGTGCAACCCCTGAGTGACCCATGTCCTCTGATCGATCCTCTGTCTGTGATAGGGGCGGGTATCACCCGAGTTTCAGGGTTCAGTGGGATGACGCCTATAGCTTGTGAAGGCAGTCCTGCCGGTAGCTCGGCCTCTATGCCAGAAAAAGGATGAGAGCAGAACACTCTGTTGCAGGGATGTTTGAGCTTTATTAAAAGAGGTGAAAACAGAAATATGTCTGTTGAGATCTGTCATGAATTGATCACCAAACAATAGGCCATTAGCCTCTGGACCGAGTTCTTTAGAACTTTAATTTGCCAATTATGCGTCAATCTTGTGTAAGACGGCTTTGCGTTGTTCTGCTAAAATGTCTACATTAGCGTTGCCAAGTAATCATAAGGCCCTCTGTTTCCATTCTCTTACCAAATGTGGATCCAAAGTACCGTCTGTTAGAGCTTCATCAGCAAGTATAAAGAGTTGTATAATGGGGCCAGCGATGTCAAGCAGATTGTCGTGAACTGCTTTTAGACCCAATTCAAGGCCTTTGCAGGGTCTTTTCTCGACTTGCTTAGGTGATCAGGAGAGGATCAAATTCAGGTGTGAGTGCCACCTTTAGGTATTGTGATGTGAACATTCTGCTCTCAGCTTATTCCAAATCTCCTTTTCAAGCAGCTTGTGGAGCAACATTTTCTTCAGAACTGCGCTATATGGTCGGATGGGAACCACTCAGCAGAGGGGGGATGTTTAATGATCCTGGGATCGAACAAGGGTTGGCCACTAGCATCTAGTGAGGTAGACTGATCCTTGCCTTGGAGGGATTAATTGTGTTAGAGACTTGGTAAGCCAGAGGCTGATTAACAAAAGACTCCTTGACATCAATTATCTGTTGGCTCGAGGAAGTGTGTGATAACCTCAGATATTTAGACTGATGCCTTGCCTTAACCGGCTGGGGTGCTGTTGCCTTTCCAGAGATGCAGAGCCCGTTCATGGTCAGATCCATTATGTGAATCCTCCATCAGATATGAAAGGGGGTCACCCTTTGTGAATAATTGGGGGTCACCCAATGTTAAATCACCCTTTGAATTAAATCTTGGGGTTTAAACAAGTAAAACATATGGGGATTACCCAAAGATACAGCAGTAAATGGGGGTCACCCATTTTATAAATGATATACACACATATATATATATATATATATATATATATATATATATATAAACAAAGACCCAGTGGGTAGCTAAGTAGTGGAGAAAATTACCATTATAGCAATAATAACCACTATAGCCTTTGAAATGAATCTTGGAGCCACCCAAGTAAAGCATATGGGGGTTACCCAAGGATGCAGCAGTAAATGGGGGTCACCCACTTTATAAATAATAAATAATACACACACAAATATATAAACAAAGATGCAGTGGGTAGCTAAGTAGTGGAGAAAATTACTACTATGGCAAACAGGGGTCACCTGTTACAATAGACCCTTTAAGCAGATAAATGTTTGGATTTATTAATACAAAAACAAAAAAATAATTCCACTTTAGATAGATGAATAGGTAAATAGGTAGAAACAATTTAGAATGTATTTTTAAAAATATGATTATGGAAGAGTAGTACAGAGAAATATATTTCACAAGAAAAACTTACCTTGGAACTTGGTGGCTTAATGAAAATAAACTGCAGAAGAAAACAAAATGGCTGCCAGCTATGAAGGAGGTGGTGGCCACCCACGTCACAGGAAAAAAGAGGGAAAGAATGGGCAGATAGACTGCGCAATACTCGCAGCAGTGAGGCCCGACTAGTAGAGCGTCTGGAAGATAAGAAAAAAGCCGTGATTAGATTAGATCATTAGGTCAGCAAAAAAACCTAAACTGAAAGGGAGGGGAATAATTAGAGCTGAGGAAAACAGGATAAAATGACTTAAGAGCCAGCGGGAGTGAAAGAAAAAAACGTGTGGTCAGACAAGAGGTCGGCCCTGAGGGGAGAATCTATATAATGATGTAGAAATAAAGATGTAATAACAATAATTAAGACCAAAAAATTCAATTAAAACAATGGTATGGTAAAAAACTGAGGTAAATATACAGCACTAAGGCCAGTGTAGTCAGAATAGACTCCCCTGGGAGGCAAGCAGCAAAGAAAGAGGAGTTGGGAGGAGTCTCATAGCCACATATTACTGTATGGATGTCTTCTGATTGGTTGATTTTGTTTTCAATTGTTTAACTGTTTCTTTCCTGCTGGGAGAATTCAGTAAAGAAAGTAAAGCAAATATGAAGCCTCCTGTTTTGCCATAAAATTACTTGGTGCCATGAAGTTTATAACTTTACATTACTTACTTTTTTCTAGTTATCATCATAATAGAAAATGTGCATCTAGGTTATAGATTCATCCAGACATGTTTTTCTCCATCAAATACATCTCTAGCAAACACTTATAAATCACTGCACATTTATTTTCCCACAATTGAAAATGACCTTGATTTTTTTTGCCATGAAATGTTACTGTAAATTGAGTACATTGATTACTTGAAAAAGTGATTATGTTTCAGTGGGAAAAGTGTCAGATGCTTTATAAAGAATTATAGGACCAATACAAGCATACAACCTTTTAATTTTAACCTTGGTGCTATCACCCTAATTATTTCAATGAGTTTGTCCTTGTTGAATTATAATTACTTGTGTTTTTTGCCATTATGAACAAAGAAGTTTTACAAACATTTTCCAACAGCAAAAATAAGTCATATGAATCATGTCTTAAGTTTAGTAAATTGTTTTAGGTATAGGTGGTGCTTTACACCATTTTGGCATTATGATTGGTAGCATTAAAGAAATATCATAGGCACCAAAACAACTTTAGCCAAAACTAACTATAATTCATCCATAATATCATTTTAGAAAACTGATAGCAAATATTCCACCATTCATTCTTTAGCTAACTCCCTTGCAATAATTCAAGAGTAATGCATCCACACCCTGACCCCACAAATAATAATTGGCACTATTGCAAACAAAATCTATTTCTTGGTAATACAATTTGTAAAGGGATGCACAACCTCTGGCAGCAGTAAGAGCTGCAGTGCCTCGACCAGGAGTGTCAAAAGATTAGTTGCTCACGTTGTCCTGAACTCTCCTGGAGGAAGTCCTGCACCCAGGCAGACTATCTTCATTATAGATTCATATTGTGTTCATACAGTGCAGCCCTTGCCATCACCAAACAGTCATACCTTTTCTCTCTCATTACTTCATGCTCCCACAATTCCAGGCGTCTCTTTGACACCTTTAACTCTCTTCTCCACCCTGCTGTGGCCATCCCCTAACCTTATAGCCGATAACGTTGCATGCTACTTTACCGACAAGATTGAACAGCTAAGGAAAGAATGCTCCCCTCCTTACCATTCTCTTTCTCAACCACACATAGATCATGTCCTTCAGAATTTCTCCCCAGCTACTGAACAAGAGGTGCTCCTTTCTTCTCGCCCCACCACTTACCAGCTCGATTTTGTCCCATCTCACCTCATCAAATCTCTCTCCCCTTGTCTTGTGCCTTCCCTAACACAATTCTTCAACTGCTCTCTCTGTTCTGGCATTGTCCCTGCTGACCTTAAACATGCCACTAAAAAAATGCTATCCTGAAAAAAAATCTCTTGACCCATCCTCCCCTTCTAACTATTGTCCAATATCCCTGCTCCCTTTTTCCTTAACGCTTCTGGAAAGACTTGTCTTTACCTGTGTGTCTCACTTCCTCAATTCCAACTCTCTCCTTGACCCTTTTCAGTTTGGCTTCTGCCCTCTCCACTCTACCGAGACTGCTCTTATTAAAGTTACTAGTGACCTAATCACAGCTAAATCCAAAGGCCACTACTCCATATTAATTCTTCTTGACCTCTCTGCTGCCTTTGAGACAGTTGCTCATACTCTCCTCCTTCAAACTCTTCAATTGCTCGGTCTCTGTGACTCTGTCCTCTCATTGTTTTCCTCTTATCTCTCCCAATGCTTATTCAGTGTTTCTTTTCCAATGATACCTCCTCCCCTCATCCTGTCTCGGTTGGAGTTCCCCAAAGCTTGTCCTTGGTCCCCTTCTATTTTCTCTTTATATGGCCTCTCTTAGAAAACGTATTGACTCTTTTGGATTCCACTGCCACCTGTACGCTGATGACACCCAAATATATCTCTCCTCCCCGGACCTCTCCCCTGCCATCCTGTAACATGTCACTGCTTGCCTTTCTTCCATCTCTGATTGGATGTCCTCCCGCTTTCTGAAACTCAATCTCTCTAAAACTGAACTCCTTGTCTTTCCTCCTCCTCCTCTTTCGCTCTCCATTCAAGTCAGTGGTATCCACATAAGTCCATCCTTGTAAGCACGCTGTCTTGGCATCATACTTGACTCTGGCTTCACCTTCGAGCCTCACATCCAGTTTGTTGCCAAATCCTGTAGATTCCAACTTAAAACATAGCCCGCATCCGCCCCTTTCTTACAAAAGATGCTACCAAGGAGCAAGTCCATGCTCTAGTAATTCCCCGCATGGATTATTGTAACCCTCTCCTTATTGGTCTTCCCAAAAGCCGTATCACCCTGCTACAGTCTGTAATGAATGCTGCCGCCAGACTGATTTTCCTCTCAAGTCAGTCCTCTCACACCTCACCCCTCTGTCAGTCCTTCCTCCAACTCGCGCTTGCAAGACTTCTCGCGGGCAGCTCCCTTCCTATGGAACAGGTTGCCTACCACCATCAGGCTCTCCCCTAGTCTTCAATCCTTTAAGAAGTGCCTTAAAACCCATCTCTTTAGGAAAGCCTATGGCCTCCCAGAGTGACCTCTACCTTACACATCTGTCTCTTGCTCTCTCCTATATGGCAGAAGTTTACTCTCTCCTCCAGCTCTGCTTCACTCCCACCTTATTTGATTGATATTTCCTGTCCTAATGTGTTTTAAGCCACCTCCTATAGACTGTAAGCTCGTTTGAGCAGGGTACTCTTCAACCTATTGTTCCTGTAAGTTTTCTTGCAATTGTCCTAATTATAGTTACATCCCTCCTCTCATAATATTTTAAAGCACTACGGAATCTGTTGGCGCTATATAAATGGCAATAATAATAATATCAAATACAAAGATAAGTGCTCAGTAAAAAAACCAAAAACACATACCCACAACAATATAGGCATACTAAACCAAAGCAGGAGATACAGCAACCTCAACGTTTTGGCATCTAGCCTTCCTCAAGGGGGATCACTGAGCACTTTTTTTTACTGAGCAATTATCTTTGTATTTGATATGTATATAAGGTATGTTATTCTCTGTTTGCATGTCTAGATTACTGTTTGCACTTTATTTGGACAATTGTTATCAAATCTCTACCTAATAAAATCTTTTTTATGTGCAAGATAAACTTGGTGTGCTTTGAGTTTTTCACAAGGTGACACACAAAGCAATAGGGTGTCTTTCTCACATAAGAGTAACTGCTTGACCCTCTGCATGTAGTGCTGTAGCTCCCATGCCTTGTGTTTTTGCAATGTGGTTTCAGTATGTCAGCAATGTAACATTTTTGTGCAATGTGCCAGCAATACACAAAAGGTATTGGCATCGTGGTAACATACCTCCCAACATTTCAAATAGACAAAGAGGGAAACTTTAGTTGTATGCATGTGACTGGGGGTGCGGCCATAGGCGTGGCTGTTTGAAGACATTTTAGGTGACTTACTAATAATTTATGCAACTAAATTGTAATTTAGAACACAAACAATCTCTGTTATACCATCAACAATATAGAGCTCCTAGAAAATAGGGACCATAGGATAAATAAGAGGGATTTGGGCCTAACAGAGGGACTGTCCCTCCTAAATTTCAACAGTTGGGAGATAAGTGACAGTAATGAAACATTGTCTACATCAATGCTATGTTGAAATGAGAAAGACAAGGGCACTCTGTGAGATGCACACAGTGAGACACATACTCAAGGAGTGGCAGCATTAGTACAGAAGAGATCCAGTAGCTGCTCAGGTGCAACAGCTGCAAAGAGATAGGTAAATAAATATATGGTTCCATGGCCAATATTCTCTAGCAGTTACTGCAATATTTGGTGCAGTGGCTGCTGCTCCATGTATTTTGTATGTCTCCCTGTTTGGCCCCTACTGTGCTCAATTGTGTCTCTGTTTGCAAGTTGATGTGGCACTGATGTGTGGCTAATGGGGCAGCTCTTGACATGGTAGCCATTCTGGGCAATGTGATTGCAATGTAAATATATATTGGAGCTAGATGACATATGGTGGTAGGTATTCTATAATTTCTTGGGATACTTATAGTATACTTGGGATAGCTGTTGCAGAGGTTAGATGCAGAGAAAAATGGCAACATGTTACATATCCAAAAATATTATGTAAAACTTTGGATTTTTTGTTCTTTAACGTTATCATTCTGTATCTGACGGTTTAGTGTTTTTTTTGTCCTTAAAGAATCAACATTTTTTGTC
Source organism: Pelobates cultripes (assembly GCA_933207985.1). Classification (NCBI taxonomy): domain Eukaryota; kingdom Metazoa; phylum Chordata; class Amphibia; order Anura; family Pelobatidae; genus Pelobates; species Pelobates cultripes. The sequence continues at coordinate 36,927 of CAKOES020000077.1, forward strand.
ACAGCAAATATGTTATATTCTATTAAGTCTAAGAGCTAGAAATACACTTTACTAGAACTAATAGAGCTAGATTTATACATTACTTACCAAAACACACACAAAAACTGATTCATATTTAAGTAAACAAATAGACATGCTGAAACAAATCTTAAAATATATATCTGTTACAGGTCCCTTGACTCTTTATAAATAAATAAAAATGAATACCAGCGTGCGAGCATAATGCCATATAAAATAAATACGTTTGGTCAGTTAAAGCAAAGAGACTATTTTATAGGGTATTGCAGGATTCTACAAAAAACTTTTTCTCCCCTATATGTGAAACAAAATCAAAAGTAAGAAAATGGTTTTAATTTAGTTCCACTAATTATATATTTTTAACATATATTTCTATAGAAATAATATTTTGATATAAAACAGTAGGCACAATGCAATACATGCTGCAATCCACTGAATCTAAAATTAAGAGAGAGAGATGCATGTCTTAGATTAACATATCTCTGAAAACAAGAATCATGATGCTAAATGCAGCCTGTTGATAAAAGCATTACAGTTTTACACTAAGTCCTTATTAAACAAAACAGAATAACAATAAGGAAGAAAAATCACAGAACAAAAAGTTCTCTGGTGATCTGGCATATTCAAACAACCAAAGAACTACATTTTATGTGAGATATTGTAAACTAAGCATAGAATAAACAAGTGTGAATTGGTACGAGCATTTGCAAATTAAGGTTGGAAAACAGACTAGCAGGCAAAAGCCCAGGCAAAAGCCCAGTCTTACTAAAGTTTCTTAAATTGAGATAGATTTCCTATTAATCTATAAGTCATTTATTTGCAAATATGTGTGTAATTGAGGTGTCCAGTAACTGCCCCGTTTAAGGGTGTGAAGGATTTCCACTGGGCAGCAATGCATATCTGTGCACCTGTCAAAATGTGTAACACATACATTGCCTTGCAGAAGTATTCACCCCCTTGAGTTTTTACCTATTTTGTTACATTACAGCCTTAAGTTCAATGTTTTATTAATCTGCATTTTATGTTATAGATCAGAACACAATAGTGTAAGTTGGTGAAGGGAAATGAGAAAAATATATACATAAAACTATTTGTAGAAATAGAAAACAGTAAATTGGCATGTGCGTATGTATTCACCCCCTTTGTTATGAAGCACATAAAAAGCTCTGGTGCAACCAATTATCTTCAGAAGTCACATAATTGGTGAAATGATGTCCACCTGTGTGCAATCTAAGTGTCACATGATCTGTCATTACATATACACACCTTTTTTGAAAGGCCCCAGAGGCTGCAACAACTAAGCAAGCGGCACTACTAACCAAACACTGCCATGAAGACCAAGGAACTCTCCAAACAAGTCAGGGACAATGTTATTGAGAAGTACAAGTCAGGGTCAGGTTATAAAAAAATCTTTGATGATCCCCACAGCACCATCAAATCTGTCATAACCAAATGGAAAGAACATGGCACAACAGAAAACCTGCAAAAAGACGGCCGCCCACCAAAACTCACAGACTGGGCAAGGAGGGCATTACTCAGAGAGGCTGCACAGAGACCTAAGGTAACCCTGGAGGAGCTGCAGAGTTCCACAGCAGAGACTGGAGTATCTGTACATAGGACGACAATAAGGCGTACGCTCCATAGAGTTGGGCTTTATGGCAGAATGGCCAGAAGAAAGCCATTACTTTTAGCAAAAAACACAATGGCACGTTTTGAATTTGCAAAAAGGCATGTGGGAGACTCCAAAAATGTATGGAGGAAGGTGCTTTGGTCTGATGAGACTAAAATTGAACTTTTCGGCCATCAAAGAAAATGCTATGTCACGCGCAAACCCAACACATCACATCACCCAAAGAACACCATCCCCACAGTGAAACAAGATGGTGGTAGCATCATGCTGTGGGGATGTTTTTCAGCAGCCGAGACTGGGAAACTGGTCAGAGTTGAGGGAAAGATGGATGGTGCTAAATACTGGAATATTATTGAGCAAAACCTGTACCACTCTTTGCGTGATTTGAGGATAGGACTGAGGTTCACCTTCCAGCAGGACAATGACCCCAAACACACTGCAAAAGCAACACTTGAGTGGTTTAAGGGGAAACATGTACATGTGTTGGAATGGCCTAGTCAAAGCCCAGACCTCAATCCAATAGAAAATCTGTGGTCAGACTTAAAGATTGCTGTTCACAAGCGCAAACCATCCAACTTGAAGGAGCTGGAGCAGTTTTGCAAGAAGGAATGGGCAAAAAATCCCTGTGGTAAGATGTGGCAAGCTCATAGAGATTTATCCAAAGCAACTTGGAGCTGTGATTGCCGCTAAAGGTGGCTCTACAAAGTATTGACTTTAGGGGGGTGAATAGTTATGCATATTGACTTTTTCTGTTATTTTGTCCTATTTGTTGTTTGCTTCACAATAAAAAAAAATCTTCAAAGTTGTGGGCAAATTCTCTAAATTAAATTATGCTAATCCTCAAACAATCCATGTTAATTCCAAGTTATGAGGCAACAAAACACGAAAAAAGCCAAGGGGGGGGGGGTGAATACTTTTGCAAGGCACTGTACATTTAGACAATGTGATGCAAAGATATGAATGAGGGATCCCTCCTGTTCCTGGCATCTCCAACAAATACATGGATATCTAGGAACAATAAAAAAAAAAATGTAGACTCCGCCTCCAATGTCACCAACACATCGTTAAAACTCCCAAACCACCATATAAATAAAAATAAAACACAAAGAAGTGTGGCATGTGTTGCATGCAATATCAAATCAATAAAACTATGTAGGTGTCAAAGTGAGGGAACCCATTACGCTTACACCAATAAGCAATCATGAGGGAGATGGTCCTCCAACAATGTAGTCATAAATAGCAGCAGAAATTGTTAATAATTCTTCCACAACTTTAATCACTTAGTAAAAGCAAAAAAACATGCATAGTGTAAAACTCTCTACAATGGGCATATGAAATAAAATGCTCAAAACACTCACAAATATATAGCCATCACAAGTAGCTAAAATCTCATGTGTTTCATAATATGCTCCTACCATTTTGTACTAAATATTTCTGTATACAAATATAATATAAAATAAAAACATAAATAACAAAAGACAAGATCCAAGACCAATAGGATTGTGTGGGTAGTGTACCAGAGAGTTCTCACCGACCTGCTTAACACAATTATTAACATTCAATGTCATATGCAATACACACCATACTTCTTTGTTTTTTATGACTAGAAACAATATTATCTAGGTGTTTTAGAATGAAATACCACCTCTCTAGTAACTTCCTGTGGGTTTCCCAATAGTCAAGGCATCTACATGTACCCATCATCTGGGAGACTGCAGTTAGCCATTGCTCTGTAGTAAAACCTTTCCTAAGTTTTGTTCCTATTTAAGCGTCTGAGGGAGTTTACAAGGTTACACCATGACATTTAGATACATGCCAAGTGTAGTTTTCCCAATGAGATGCTCCCTGACACAAACATTCCCAAATTAAGTAATCTGGTTAATGTCCCTCGTAGTGATTTTACATGTTAGTAAAGTATTCTTTATTTTAAGGTAAGTAACTCTCAAGGGTTCAAAAAAAATATTGTTGAAGTGTTGGAAAGGGTTCTAGTACATAGTTGGGATATAGAGAAGATCCCTACTATCAGTCATGGCCCGATGGTAAGTTAGAGTTAAGTATTTTAAGTGTGCTTAATGGCATAAAAGACTCCAGTAACAACAGTGAACGGTATCAATAAAACGAATTCCTGTAGAATAAAAATTACACTTATCCATTAGAAATCTTTCTTCTAAATCTGTACTTCAGACCCCCCAAAAAAGCCAAATCAACATCCATGATAACCAACAAAAAAAACTGAATATAAATAAAAAAGACCAGATTCATGAAAAGTGAAGAAAAAAAAGATCAAAACCACAGTGCAACAAAATTAATCCTTCGTCACCAATGAAGGCTCACTGCAGACTGAGCTTTCATAGCAGGGAAAGCTCTTCTAAAAGATTTCACATGCTATGTCCCAAAATTTGCAATATGAGTAAGAGTGCGCTGACTGATTGGTTTATAAAAAGTTACAAAATAAATAAACCAAAAAAGAGCCTATAGGGGGTAATAGGACCTCTATATTACAATATGCTAGGTAATTCACCTCCAAGCCAAGTCTGAAGAGAAGTCTATTTGGTGCTCTAATTTCTACAACTTTCCAGAAAAATTGTGAGTGAGACAAAATGTTTTTGTTTTCAAAACTCAGTGTATTTGTACATTTCTTTGATTTCCTTTGGGCAGCTTTGCTATAATTGATCTAGAATAATTTTATATGGTGGATTTCAGCGATTGTAGCATTGTATGCAGTTATTTCTCTGAAACAAGTCCCATCTTGGATAAGGCATGCCCGGAGTCTGCATTAGATGGTGTGACTGAGGCAAAAGAGAGGGCTTGGTTTAGCCTTCATTTTGGTCAGCCTTTTGGTGATTTTCCTAAGAACGGGGGACATCCGCCACTTTAAAAGATTTGGATAGTGCCATAAGTGTATGATGACTATTAGGATAGTGAGGAGATAAGTTGGTCTTGTTCTAGTTGCTGATAAAAGTTGATACTTCATTGTTAATTGGAGCATTCACTCCATGTGACTACTATTACTGTAATGTTGACTGGGAAGAGGTCAAAGAACTGAATGAATTGCATGTTTTATGTAAATTTTGTATTTTAGCTTCAATTTCAATATTACTACAGAAATCACACATTATGTTATTAACTTTCACCAAATTCTACTTTGATATTTATAGCAGACATTTTAATTTTATCAAAACTAAGTCAGTTTTATTTTTTCGATTATGTTGATTTAATCTGTAGATGATTTGAGAATGATATCAAAAAGTTAAGCTCTAAACTTGCAAGGTCAAACACTGATATGAAGGCAATTGTCTATAACTTATATTAGTTCTATCCATATTTAGCTGTCTCATAAAGTTCAAATTTAATTTAACTGTAAGTTACATAGTAATAATGCTTTTCTTTTCAGCAACTGAGTATTTTATACCAGTTATGTCTCTGAATATCATATGTTTTCAGCAGATTAAATAAACCACTCATCAGTAAAATAGAAACTGGCACTAGAGTAAACTTTGAGAGGTTAATGGAGATCTTTCTGAAGTGAAGGTTAAAGGACCACTATATGCACCCAGACCACTTCAGCTTAATGAAGTGGTCTGGGTGCCTGGTCCAGCTAGGGTTAACCCTTTTTTTTTTATAAACATAGCAGTTTCAGAGAAACTGCTATGTTTACACTGAGGATTAATCCAGCCTCTAGAGCCTCTAGTGGCTGTCTCATTGACAGCTGCTAGAGGCGTTTCCGTGCTTCTCACTGTGAAAATCACAGTGAGAAGATGCCAGCATCCATAGGAAAGCATTGTAAATATAATTTACACAGCACTTTTCTGCAGGCACTATGCAGGACTTAAAGCACCCGTTTGTGCCATATGTCTATCACTCATACTACTAATCTCTGCCCTAATGAAGTTGCCATGCCTACTACTAGTCACTCTAGTCTGGAATTTCACTCTAGACCTTAATTAAAGATAAACTGGGAAAACCAATTGTCTTTTTGGGAAAAGAACAGGCATGCAATAATATTAATGCAGGGGCTGTGGGTTCAGGGCATGCAGACTTGTTCATGTATGCTCACTGTGCTTCAGGACACATGTCAAGACAATGTGCTCCAATAAACTTTTCCCTAAGCAATGACCATCAATAAAGGTAGTGGTTCTAAAATGTTATTTGACTGATCATCCATCCACTCATCTCATTGAATTTTTAATCTCAGGCTTTTCTTTTGGTTTCTACACAGGCTTTATTTCTCTCCCAACAAGTACATTCGAATGTCCTAACTTACAGTCAGCAATAAAAAATCCACATAATACTCATGTTCTCCGGGATAAAGAGGTAAATAATGTTTTCACAGTCCCACCCGTCACCTGTTGATGAACCAATTCCCTTGGAATAGCTACAAGGAAATTTAATAATAAAAAGAGACTAATTATTTATTTTTCAGCTTCTCATTCCTTCAGTACCCCCAGTAGGGGCTTGGATGAGCAAAACAGTCATCACAAATGCCTTTAGTAATTACTCCTAATTCATCAATCTCTCTGGCATCTGCATGGTGCTAAGTGGGTGAACCAATACTACTTCACAACCTGGATCACCCTCGGTTCCAAAAGCAGCCCAAAGCTGTTTGACATATTTGCCGAAAACACTATCTTGGCTCCAACTTAATAAATGCAGATGTCCAGTTGTGATACACTATCTAGACGATTTCACGGTGGAATCTGGCAATTCTTAAATACTTCTAGATCGGCTGATTTAAATATGTGGCGTTTTATTTTTAACCTCATGGGATGGCGGGTCTTTATTTATACCACCTATTTTTGATAATTCCCCCATAATTATGTCTAATGCAGCTGTGGCCATAGGATACACGATGAATGGGTTCAAGCAGAGTGGCCCCTTGAAACTTCTATATTGGAAAATTTCAATAACTCATCTGCCCTATTTGAAATTTTCCCAATTACTCATCTGCCCTATTTGAAATTTTCCCTATTGTGGTAACAGCTCATGTCTGGGGTTATGAATGGAGAGGAGAAACAGTCAGATGTCTCTCAGATAATTTAGCAGCTTGTAATATCATCAATAAAGAAACATCTCAATCCATTATGATTATGAATTTGGTTAGGAAGTTTACCTGATTGGCTTCTATACTACAACTCTTTTAACACTGCATTCACATGCCAGGTATCCTTAATTATGCAGCTGTTGCTTTGTCACACTCTAAATGGCAGGATTATTTCCTCATTTATCATACAGTGAACATTCATCACCGGGATCCCCGGAATTCCAGGATCTAATCATGCTCTAAAGTTGCTGTTGTCATAAAGTATCACATTAGCACAAGCTGTGTTGTCATGACACTAAGAATCCTACATACTGTCTATTTATGAAATTTGTTTCTGATTTCCATGTAATAAATGTGTCTTTTATCAAAACTATAGTAGCTTTTACAATTTTTTCCCATAACTTATGAAATTTAGCCTATAATAGTATTAAACTATATTCAACAAGTATGCAACATTACATGCTAACATCATTCCCCAACAAAAAAAACCTTCCTAAGTTCTTACTCAGTTAAAAGCATGTTAAAGGAATTCAAAAACGTAAAGTTCAGAAACCACCAAAGAGACTTCCTGTCGACAGTGTTATATTTAGAAATATAGATATACTAGATAAAATTGAATTTGATAAGCATACTAACATTGTTATTAAAGCAGTCTCTTAATAGGCATTTATGTTTTTTTGAGAACAAAAGAATTCACTGTCAAAAAACCCTCAGAGGACCAAACATGCCTTAAGTTAAAAGATTTAACAAAATTAAATGATCATTATGTTATTCTATGTCTCATACTAAAACAAATAAATTCCTTTCTACCCAACCTCTTCTAAATGGTGTCCAGTAAAAGCTTTAGATGTCCTGGCTCAAAACCATATATATTATGATCCAAATTCTCCTTTGCTATCATTACACGGGAAACCTTTTACTAATAAAAATGTATACTTTTATATTTTAACTAGGACTTAACCCTTCTATCTTCTCAGGCCAATTTTTTTGATTGGGGCAGCTATCGTTGCTTCAAGCAATCACATTTCCACTCACATAATTAAAAACATGGGACATTGGTAATCTTCAGCTTATAACAGGGACATTCAAATTTTACTTGCTTTCAATAACATTGCTAAATTTTTTATGTATGCTATGTGTTTAATAAAATGTGGTATTTATCATTTTTGTCCTCTTTATTTCAGGCCTAACCACTCGTCGGTTTTGGCACTAGTCAACAGACTTATGTATTAATTGAATTACATGTGTTTAAGGTTTGTTCGGCATATAATGTCCTGGACACAAATAAAAGGTGTATGGGAGGAATTATTTAAATCCAGGTAGCCCATTTCTTACCTGTCGTCGCCTTTCAGAAGTTCCAGTTCTACTTCCGGTTCTCATAGACCAAGATGCAGCTTTTTCAGAAGTTCCCCTCCCACCTCACCCCCTTTTTATTTATATTAATTACTAAAGGTGGGCCCTCTTTATTACAAGCCTAGCCAATCGTCGGTTTCAGCACACCTTACATGAGTAAGGTTTGTTCAGCTTATATTGTCCTGGACACAAGTATATATATTTCAGTATATATATTTATTTATATCTTCTTACATATAATTATATATTTTTTTATTAATTAGATATTGGGGATCTGTCTGACAGCCCATATGCTCGCAATATCACTGCTATAAAATTATTAAATGATTTGGATCATCTGGATTGACTGTATGAAGCTTAAGTACTTCAGCTGGAGGGAAGGCCAAGTTGCTAGGGTGTGCTCCGCACACTAACAGCGTTAACGTCCATCCTTTGTAGAGTGGCATTGTGTGTCCTAACATTGGAAAAGGGTAAATCCTATGGTCGTCAGCAGATGTCTCAACCTAAAAATGCAATGTGGAATCATACAAACTGTATAGATTATTTTCCAATAGCAGATAGCAGTAACTATTGATAAATGTATAGACTTATAAAATCAATGCAAAAAGAAAGGTTTGTAGAAGTGCCAACAAGGCTGAGGACAACAAAGTTTATTATATAACAAAAGTTAGTCCGCTGTAGTGATAATGATACGTGAAGTAACCTGGCACCGCTCTCAAGTAATTGAGCACACTGTTCTACAATGATTTGCCTCATATTTGGGTCAATAAGCCTCTCTTGGTGCTGGCTGAATTGTATCTGGATTCTGCAGTTATATCAGCCATTCATTAGCTTAGAAGTGCTGTCAGGAAATGACTGAAACTTTGTGCAAAAATGATGCATGGAATTAACATTACCCACCAAATTGACATTAAAATGAATTACATGTTAAGGTGGGGAGAGTGAGCTGGGTGGGATATACACAATAGAGGAGTGGAATTAATTTTTATTATCGTTAAAAGGTATCACTCAATTTGCAAACCATTTGGAATCCCATTACAAATTAATTTATAGATGGTACCTAACCCCTTCCAAACTTTTTAACATGCACCTTAGCGAAAATAATAAATGTTTGAGAGACTGCGGTCAAATTGGTACATTATTCCAAGTCTTCTATTCGTGTCCCAACATTAAAACTTATTGGCTGAAAATTCTCAAATTAATTAATCACATATTCGAATTTGATGTAATATTATCCCCATGTCTTTGTCTCTTTAAGAACATTCCATCTAACCTACCTAGATACAAAAAAATAATACTAAGCGATCTTTGCATTTCAGCTAATTCCGTCATCTCTCGTCATTGGAAATCACCAACTGTACCAACTGTGGGTGAGGTCTTACTTCTCGTTTTTGAAAATTAAAGGTGTGAATAGGCTTTTCGTGATCCATCTACTTTCACATCTATATTGCAGCATGAATGGTCAATGTGGGAAGATGATGTGAAAGATAAATTCAGACATTAACCATGTTCCCACCTGACTGAATACATATTCTGCTTCCTAATTTTTTTTTTTTAAGTGCCATGTTGTTATTAATTACTTGACACTTGATTTTATTTTTGTACATAGTTTACTTATTTCATATACAAATATTTATAATATTTATGCGTATTTTATTCGATTGCTTGTTTAGTTTTGACAATGGTTCATAAGTCATTATATATATGCCAATGTTGTATGATATATTATTTTATTTTAAAATATTAATAAACAATATTTGACAGAATACTTTCATACTATCGCATTTCACATATAGGGTCCTTCCATTGCTTCAAAACCCTTTAATATATTTCAGTGACATAGCAATTTGACAGTCCAACACAGAGTGTAATCACTATGCCTGAAGTACCATTAATGTCACCCAGCCCACTTCATCCCAATGAAGTGGTCTGGGTGCAGTGGTCTTGTCATTTTACCCTGCAATGTAAAACATTGCAGTTTTGTAGAAACTACCATGATTAAATTGTCAAGCTAAATACAACTCTCGAGGTCGTCCTCTTCAAGAACTGGGTGAAACTAGATTCTTCAATTAATTACTGATGATAGAAACGTTTAGTTGGAGGAGTATGGCATTTGGCTATGCTTGCCTATTAGCTATCCAATGCTTCTCTGTCTTTGTTGGTCCATGGTTAAAGGACATTGAAAAAAATAAAATAAAATGAGTAACAGAAAGATGAAAATAAATGCCAGAATACAATGTTATTATATTTTAGTTACAATAATGGTGAGAAATGGGTCTTAAGGATAAAGATGTATACCTAAGCCGCTCATGTAGTTGTGTTAATGGGATTGAAGGGCTTTTTCATCATTTCTACAATGAAAACCATGTTACTGAAAGTTTATTTTATATAAATAGTAAACCTCCTGCATTGGGAATCATTTGAAATATTCTCTTGAATGTAGAAGTAAAATCTATCCAACAATAATACTTGATGTACTATGGAACATTATTACAGACCACAGTTTAAACGGTATATTCATTTTTCAATGAAAGAATAAATATGTGTCTATGTGTCTGCTGAAGAAACATACTTTTATTTCCATTAGCTGGAAAAACGTATGCTATACTCATCCTTTAGGGAACCAAGTGTCAATTTTCAGATGAATATTTGCCTGTCTAGATGTGGCAGTGTATTGTCAAGAGAATCAGCTTCTCTTCATTGAAAATAGAAAAAAATATAACTTTACAGCATATTGTGTGAATATGATCATCTAAAAAGAACCAGGAAAAATGATACAGTTATGGTTTGCTTGCGATGTCTCAAAAATCATAAAATAGAGTTTATTAAAAAATAGCACTTGCACAAATGATACATAAAATATACACACAAGGGGGGGCGGAGCCGAGCAGCCTGGCTGAACAGACGTACCGAGACCCAGCTCCTGAACCAAATCATCCTTTTATGGGGAAAAACCCATGAAACTTGGCACGTCCAATTCCAGCTCCTAACAAGCGGGGGACACCCAGGCGAACAACCCGATACCACAAGCGAGCAATTTGACCGCCGGGTGCCCCGATTCAACTACTGAGGCTTGCTGACATGCCAACATGCGGCAGACTCACACGGGCAGCGCGGGAAAGATGGCCACTCTCCCGCCACCCTCACACGGATTTACCGCAGAGCTCACACCCCCCCCCATAGACCGGCGGGGGTCAATCTCGCCCACACCACACAGGGCCACATGCTTCTACAAGCTCTGCGGTCATAAAAAATCCGCAACTGGTAACCAAAATGTTCTTTACTCCCCAAGCCTCTACAAGTGTGACCTCCAAGCGGGACTCCCCATGAGACCAGTATAAAAGCAGCCTTTGACCACTTTTGGGAGTGACTATGGTCCACAGTGGCACAGACCCAAACAGCCAAAATGGCCTCCCGCCAGCCAATCACCCCTCCAGCGCATAAACCAGCCTCGACAAGCACCATAGAGCCACTAACCAAGACTAAGTGAGAGAGAAGAGCGAGGGCTACCCCCGACTACTAGGCCACAGGCCACGCATCAGAAACCGCCTACCTGGGTCCCGACACAAGCGAAGAACCCACACGCAGGGCCCACAGCTACTCAAGCAAAAGAGACACAAATGGAGGGCCTACGTTTGGCTCACAGCCAGCAGAGTCAAGGTGGACACTCAGCGCATTACCTGCCAACAAACCAACAAAGCTGCTACAAGTGCCCTGAGGGGCTCTGACCCTCTACTTGGAGGAAACACCCAGACACCAACTCACAGATCAGCATGGGGAGAGGTGAAGCCGGCACACTGCCAAGAACTTACGCCCACCACACAAGGTACCCACGAAAGACCAGGGAGTTGCAGCAGAGACACCCTGACCCCCAGCGGTGCCGAAGTCTTACAGCGCCAGGACTGTGGAATCGACTGAAGCCTCGGCCATACACTCTGAGCTTACCTATTGCTCAACTGACACACAAGGCTGTCTTATATTAGCGTATCTTCTTACTGGCATTACTAAATCTCATAATCTACTAATGTTATGTTTTACCATATGAAACCCTTAGGAGTATACTCCAACTAAACGCATAATCTTACCTTTCACATGTACCCCATTTACAAATATTTTAGCCTGTTTAACGAAGTAACAATGGGTACCCCCCTTTCCAGGGTTATGCCATACACCTATGACTCTAAGCACAACCTTTGTTTGCATACGCTCATGCAGCCTAGCACAAACACTACAGATCACTAATGTTTCAAAGCTTGTTATTATATACACACGTAAACTGCAAGATTACTCTCAACTCAAAGGTTGCACCACACTCCTATGACTCTAAACCACAAGCATAACCAACACTCCTATGACTCTAAGCATAACCAACATTCCCATAAGCTCATGTAGCCTAACAATAACACTACTGTTTAATACTGTTCCAAATCATGAAGTTCCTAACATATCTAAAATGTGCTGTTCACTCTGCCACGTATGTAATTACTGTTGATACGCATGCATCAGCCGTCGTGGCTCTGCAAGCTTGTATGTTATCTTGTGTACAAGAAAAATAAATAATTAATATATATATATATATATATATATATACACAAGCACTCACACACACAAACATTAATTTGTGGTCATGGTCACCATAGAGTAAGTAATGTGTACTGGTTACATAGCAATGCTATCTGTGGTGTGCCCTGACCACTGTATAGGTAACACTGTGCTTGTAATATATGGGTAATACTGTGCTGGTAATGACCAAAATCACTGTGGGAGTGTGAGGTTATAAAGTCTCAGACCACTCTCACAAACATAGGTTAACAAACTGTATCCTTTTCACATATACATTTTATTTATGTAGTAAAAGTCTGTGTCTGTTTTTCCCATGCTTATCAAGCCATATTAGCTTCAACACATTTTTAGCCCATTCATAAACCATTCAATCAAAGCAGTGATATTTCCACCATAATTTCCTCGTAACTACTCATACACTGTACGTCCTTTGCCATGCTTCACCCTAAAATTCTTCCTTCATCTTCACACAAATATGTTTTCACTTTTCTTTTCCTTAAATTGTTATACACTAGTGGGCTTACCTAGGGTAACTTGGACATATAGAATCACAGAGGATCAGTGTCAGGTGCTAAAACATAGGTCAACATAAAGACTTGGGTTAATAAACAAGTGATATTATTGGCATCCCATGATTCAAATCTCAAGATTTGTTTCACAATTCAAGAGCTGACCTTCTCCAGGCTTCAGTGATACATGGCTAACCTGTCCCATTCATAGATGTGATGCCGTCATGTATTATATGAACATTTTATTTTTAGAGTTGCAAGAAAATGTCTGTGAACCATTTGGAATTCCCATGATTTCTGCATTACTAAGAAAACATTTCCTGATCTTCATCTAAGTCACAATTATAGACAAGCACAAAATGGCTCTACAAATAACACACAAACAAATGTATTTTTCAGAAAGTGAATTGAAGACATTGAGTAATCATTCAAAGTGCAGGCTTGCAAAAGTAAATGATAACAACTTTTCCAAAAGCTGTTTGGAGTCTGGTGTTTCAATAAAGGAGATACAATTAAAAGGTTGTTGTAGAGGTGCTCTACCCTATAAATAATGGCACATACAGCCTGGTTACTGACAGATCATTTCTACAAGCACAATGTTATGACACCCAGGGCAATCTGCAGTGAGTTTGCAAAATACTATAGTACACTTTATAACTTAAAAGACTACACCAACGTACCCTAAACTACCCAAACATACCCCTGAAGCAATCAGAGCCCACCTTGACAAACGTTCTAAACCCACTCTAAATGACTCCCAAAAATCGAATAAGCTAAGCCAGTATCTGAGGAAAAGGTACTGACCTGTATTAATACTTTGCAAAAGGAGAAGGCCTAGAAAGTTTTATGAACATATACTATGCCAAATTCAAAACCATACTAATTCCTAACGACTAATATGCAATTGAAGTTAAATGTTTCCTCTCTGAATTTCTCTCAGCTCATGTAATAACCTTGCCCAAACCAGGAAAACATCCAACATACTGTTAAAACATTTGCCCTATCCACCTGCTTAATTCAGATCCAATTACCCAGCTGGGTCCTTTCCTAGAATGGATTTAGACTAACCTGCTTTGTTACCCATTTATTATTTTAGGTGTATTTTTACACCTTTATTAAGTCAAACATACCTTGCAGGATTAGCCTCTCCCAGGCTTTTACAAATTTGGTGGTTAACTTATAATCAATACACTATTTTAGTGTATGGTAATAGTATTTGGACTATATACCATTTTAGCATTTTTTTCTAATAAAGGTTGTTTATCCTCTTCTATGTGACTATTTACATTATGAGGTACTTTGAATGAGGCTAGGCATTCCACCCACTTTTTTGTGAGTGGACTGTCTGCCCCATTTTTCGTCTCTTTTTATACTGTTAAAACATTTGCCCTATCCACCTGCTTAATTCAGATGCAAAACTGTTTGCAAAAATACACGCAGAGTGACTAAAAACTTTTCTACCACAACTGATCTTTGTAACAGGCAGGCAAGGGGCAGATAAATCTAGACATTCTGTATAGCTTGGAGAGAGGCAAGGCAGGAAGGCAAGGAGAGACTATTACTTTCGCTTGATGCTGAAAAAATGTTTGGTAGGCTGAATTAGCAATTCTTAGAGGTGTCCCTGAGTAGATATGGCTTCCCAGTCAAATTTTTGGCAGGTGCTCCATTAACAAGAGTACTCAATTCCAGCTTTATATTGTAACCCTTCTACATCACAAATGGGACTAGGCAGGGGTGTCCTCTGTCAACCCTCTTGTATGTCCTGCCATTAAAGACTTTAGCCATAGTGATTAGGAACAACTGTAACATCAATGGTATATGACTTGAAGATAAATAATATATGCTAAAAATTGTTTGTGGATGATATTCTCATTACACTCTCTAAACCTCTAGTCTCCATACCAAATATGCAAGTGGAGATATGAGAATTTAGTCAGCATTTTTTTACAAGCTCAATACTATAAGACTCAGATGATGGGTTTTGGCCTTGAAGAGAGCTTAATAGCTAGACTCCTGTCTTCTTTTAATTTCAACTGGAAGAAAGGCTTTGTTACCTTTCTGGGGATAACCAAATGGCCACAGAATTTCTTTAAACTAAATTATCAAAAGTTATATTAGAAAATAGTATTGTATGATCCAATGAGTGGAAATTGGTGCAGCTTTTGTTCTGGCTGTTTTAAAGGGACAAAAGGTATATCTTTATTTCTGGATTAAAAGTGGTGTGGTAGTATATGATTATGACTTTAAAGTATTTGATGTAATCTATGCCCTGTATATGTGTGCCCCTTTGGTAGAGGGGAGAAAGGGAGGAAAAAAAAAAGTAAAATGGAATAGGAAATGGAAGGGGAATGGATATGTCTTTGGAAATAGTTTACCTAATATCGCTAAATAAGTATAGTAGGGAAAACAATATAAAATAATAATAAGTTAACATTATTAAGGATATTTGTTCCGACTGAAAAACAGGATACTACCCCGGCAACTACTTCTGGAGGGAGATCTGCCTGACACGATCCCTAATGGGATTTAAATGCTCATTGGAATTATCCAGTTTATCCCCAGGTAAACTCTCATATTCGAGAGTTATTGTACATTCTTGGTTTGTTTTTTATGTTTTTTTATGTATTTTCTTGTGGTGTATATATCTAGTACCATAAAAAAAAGTACCATAAAAAGGATAATTATGAGAATTTCCCCTATAATGGAATAAGATGAGTAGCCACTTTTCATGTTTATCGCTAAATGTTAATGGCCTTAATAGTCCAATAAAAAGACAATTAGTTAAACAAGAACTGATTAAATCAAAGGCAGCAATAATATGTCTTCAAGAAACCCATTTATGTAGACAGAATCCGCAAAATTTTGAGTTGTCTAGATACCCTCAAATATTTCATGCACTTGCACCCCATAAATTTAAAGGAGTTACAATATTATTCCATTCAGATTGGCTTTTTCAATTAGATAAAATGTATAGGGATGATATGGGAAGACTTTTGATTGTTGTGGGATTGTTGAATGGGTTACAACTTACAATAGCCTCGGTTTATGCCCCAAATAAAGATCAATATGCATTTCTGTCAAAAACTTTTGCATTAATTAATAAGTATCAGAGAGGTCATATAATTGTCTGTGGAGACTACAATTCTACATTAGATACTAAATTAGATATTAATAGGGCTCATGGCAAAAAAACACTCTCTCAGGCTATTTCCTTAAGCAAAAAGTTTGCCTCATTATTATTTAAATACGATTTATATGATACTTGGCGTAAAGATTATACTTATTTTTCGCATGTTCATCACACATATTCGCGTATAGATATGTGCTTAGTTGATAAACAGACATTACAAAATATTTCTGAGGTAGAGATAGGGAGTAAAATTTGTTCAGATCATGCCCCTGTAATTGTCACATTTAGGACCTTATATTCTGTTAGAGGCAGGAGTACAAGGCACTTAAATGAGGCTCTTCTGGGTGAAGAATCTTTGTTAAATTTGTTCAGGGAAAGGATTCAAGCATTTTATGATGAACATCTTCAGGACAAATCCCACATCACCACTAAGTGGCTGGCTTTTAAGGCAGTAATGAGGGGACTGTTTATACACGTGGGTTCAAGAAAAAAGAAGCAAGAGTATGGGGATAAAGAACGACTTTTAGAAGAGCTTAAGGTGTTGGAGGAGGAAAATAAACGGAACCCATCAAAAATAATATCTTCTCAACTTAGTAAGGTTGAAACTAAACTTCAGGAATTGAACTTGAAGCTTTTGGAAAGACAAATGAGAAAACTAAAACTGACTCAGTACACGCAGAGCAATAAAGTGCAGAGCAATAAAGTTGGGAAAAAGCTAGCTAGGATATTAAAAAATAGAGATCAACAATCAAAAATACCATTTCTGTTAGTAGCAAATGAAGCTAAATTGTTTAATCCTCAAGATATTGTGGAAGAACTTTCCGTTTACTATAAAAAGTTATATAATTTAAAAAATGAGCAAGATACATATCAGCCTCAAAAGAAGAAATTATGGTTTTTTTTTTTAGCAGATATAGATTTGCCTTCCCTATCAGAATTACAATGTCGGGTATTATTAAAAACTTTTGAGTAAGAGGAAGTATTGAAAGTAATTAATACTCTTCAGAAAAAAAAGGCCCCAGGCCCGGATGGGTTTTCAAATCTTGACGTATTTAATTTTTTTTTAAATTCAGGGACTATGCCGGCTGAAATGCAATTAGCTCATGTAATTACTTTGCCCAAACCAGGGAAGTCACCTACTGAATGTGTAAACTTAAGACCAATTTCACTTTTAAATGTTGACACAAAAATGTATGCAAAATTATTAGCATTAAGAATAAAACCATTTTTGATTAAGTTGGTCTCTCATGAACAAGCAGGTTTCATTCATTCAAGACAATTAGGGGATAATACCCGTCATTGTCTGAATATATTGAATTGGGCCGATATTAATAACCAACAATGACTAATTCTAGCTTTAGATGCCGAGAAGGCCTTTGATCGCCTAAATTGGCAAAATTTGAAATAAGTTTTAGTAAAGATGGCCTTCCCTTTGGCTTTTTTAGAGAGCATTTTTGCCCTTTATACTCACCCATCAGCGAGAATACATAATACGTAGTTTTTATCAACGTCGTTTCAGATCACAAATGGTACGAGGCAAGGGTGTCCTCTCTCCCCCTTGTTATTTATATTAAGTTTAGAACCATTAATAAGACACATTAAAAAACAAAATAATATTCGGGGTATATGCACACCTGCAGGAGATTTGAAATTAGAGCTGTTTGCGGATGATGTTTTACTATTTTTAACAGATCCGTTTATATCACTTCCAAATCTTATGAAATTATTGAAAAGTTATGGACAAGTGTCTTATTATAAGAATAATCCAAAAAAATCTCAAGCTCTGCCAATACATCTCCCAAAACAGTTAGTAAAAGAATTGCAATAATTATACCCATTTGACTGGCGCTCATCATCAATAAATTACTTAGGTGTTAAATTATCCTGCAATCCAGCCCAGTTAATAAAAAATAATCATATTCCATTGCTATATAAACTGAATAAACAACTTAGAGTATGGGAAGGGAGAGAGATATCCTGGCTTGGTCGTATTAACACGATAAAAATGATGATATTGCCCCTTATTTTATATTTATTTAGAACTTTACCAATTGTGTTAACAAATGCTCTTCTAAAAAGGTTCCAAACTACTATTAATGCACATATTTGGAAAAGGAAACCACCGCGTATTGCACAAGATTGGCTTTGGAAACCATACATGAAAGGAGGTTTAAATATACTGAATATTTCCTTTTACTATAAAGCAGTTTTTCTTGCACAGGGTATGTCTATTCTTGAGCAGGGTGTAGCCCCAATTTGGTTGGGGTTAGAGAATGCTTGTATTCAGGATGGTACAGTGGAACAGTTTCTCTGGCTTGGTCCAGTGAAACAAGAAAAACTATGCAATATGTTGCCTTCCACGAAAGCATTAACAAAAATTTGGGGACAAGCTATTTCAAAGCTAAAAATATCTAAGGCTTTGACATTGGAAGCTCCTTTCAAATTGATGACATTCATTAGCCCTGATTTATTTTTAGATACTTGGATGGAGCGAGGGTAAGACAGATAGGTGATTTATATAATGTAAGTGGAATAAAACCATTTCCGGAGCTTATATGTTCTGCCGTCACATGAATTATTCACATACTTAAGCATAAAACATATGTTGAATAAAATAAGATGCACTTTAAAAGATATGATAAATAGCGCACCTTTTTATGTAAATGTGCAGGGAAAATTTTAAACAAAAAAGCTCTTTCATTTTGCTATAACATTTTAGTATCTATGGATGTGGATACAATAAGTTACATGCAAAAATGGGAAAGGGACTTAGATAATCAAGTACCACAGGAAAGTTGGTACAAAACTGTAAAAATCACAAAACAAGCTTCCAGAAGCTTATCACATTGGGAGGCATTTAGCAAATTAAATATGAGATGGTATATGGTACCCTCCATATTAGCTCAATTATACACAGGGACATCTACAGCTTGTTGGAGATGCCACGAGAGTATAGGCAACTTGTTGCATATTTTTGGGGAGTGCCCATTGATTATACCTCTTTGGCAGGAAGTGGAATCCTTTCTTAAAATGGGATTAAGTGTAGATATTAAGTGGCAACCAGAAAGCTATCTTTTTCACATGTTCCAGATAACACCTCAGGAGGAAGTATTAACAATAATGATACACTGTTTATTAGCAACTAAAATAGCTATAGCTTATATGTGGAAACAAACTCAGCCACCTTTGCTCAAATTGATTATGTCACGCTTAGACTCTTCAAGTTACTATGAGAGAATGGCAAGTCGTTTGGCAGGAGTGGAAGGAAAATATATAAAAATTTGGCAAAAATGGTTTAATGTCAGGAATTTGTATTTATAGGAGCTAGGTTACATAGTTACATAGTTACATAGTTACATAGCTGAAAAGAGACTTGCGTCCATCAAGTTCAGCCTTCCTCACATTTGTTTTTTGCTGTTGATCCAAAAGAAGGCAAAAAAACCCAGTTTGAAGCACAATTTTGCAACAAGCTAGGAAAAAAATTCCTTCTTGACCCCAGAATGGCAGTCAGATTTATCCTTGGATCAAGCAGTTATTACCCTACATTGAAAGATTATATCCTTGAATATTCTGTTCTTGCAAGTATGCATCTAGTAGCCGTTTGAACATCTGTATGGACTCTGATAAAACCACTTCCTCAGGCAGAGAATTCCACATCCTGATTGTTCTTACAGTAAAAAAACCTTTCCTTTGCCTTAGACGAAATCTTCTTTCTTCCAGTCTAAACGCATGGCCTCGTGTCCTATGTAAAGTCCGGTTTGTGAATAGATTTCCACACAATGGTTTGTATTGGCCCGAATATATTTGTATAATGTTATCATATCCCCTCTCAGGCGACGTTTTTCTAAACTAAATAGGTTTAAATTTGTTAACCTTTCTTCATAGCCGATATGTTCCATTCCTTTTATTAATTTTGTAGCCCTGCACTTTTTCTAGTGCCATAATATCCTTCTTTAGAACAGGTGCCCAAAATTGCACAGCATATTCAATATGAGGTCTTACCAGTGATTTATAAAGAGGCAAAATTATATTCTTGTCCCGAGAATGAATGCCCTTTTTCATGCATGACAATACCTTACTGGCCTTGGCCACTGCTGATTGACATTGCACATTGTTGCATAGTTTGTTGTCTATAACAATTCCCAAGTCCTTTTCATGTGTTGTTATCCCTAATTCGCTTCCATTAAGGGTATACGTTGCTTGTGTATTCTTTACGCCGAAGTGCATAACTTTGCATTTTTCAACATTAAATTTCATCTGCCATTTGAGTGCCCAGTCCCCCAGTCTATCTAAATCCCTCTGCAGCAAAGTAATATCTTGCTCACATTGTATTGTTTTACAAAGTTTGGTGTCATCTGCAAACACTGAAACATGACTTTCAATGCGGTCTTCAAGATCATTTATAAACATGTTAAATAGAATGGGTCCCAGAACAGACCCCTGAGGGACACCACTTGCCACCTCTGTCCAGCTTGAAAATTTACCGTTAATGACAACTCTTTGTACTCTGTTTTTAAGCCAATGTTCTACCCAAGAACAAGCATTTTCATCTAGACCGATTTTCTTGAGTTTGAACACTAATCTGTTGTGTGGAACTGTATCAAATGCCTTGGCAAAATCCAAATAGATCACATCCACGGCAACACCCTGATCTATATTTCTACTTACTTCTTCGTAGAACGCAATCAAGTTAGTTTGACATGACCGGTGCTTCATAAAACCATGCTGATTTTTGCTGATAACCATGTTCTTCTCAAGGAGTTCTTGAATATTATCCCTTAATAACCTTTCAAATATTTTACCAGCCACAGAAGTTAAGCTCACAGGTCTATAATTTCCAGGCAAGGATTTTGAACCCTTTTTGAATATAGGAACCACATCTGCCTTCCTCCAATCCTCCGGAACACTTCCTGAAAGAAAAGAATCTTGAAAGATTAAAACAGAGGTTCACTTATTTCTGCACTTAGTTCCTTAAGTACCGTGGATGGATACCGTCAGGCCCTGGAGCTTTGTTTATATTAACTTTCTTTAGTTGCTGCAGCACCTTGTCTTGAGTTAACCAATTACAATTATTCTGCAAGTTTTTTGTAGCAATCATTTGCACATCTATTGCCATGGGTTCTTCCTTAATATATACGGAGGAGAAATAGTTATTTAAAATTCCTGCCTTTTCCTGGTCTTCATTAACTAACACCCCCGTTTCAGTTTTTAGTGTACCTACACTTTCATTTTGTTTTTTTTTAGAATTTATGTACTTAAAAAATGCTTTGGGGTTGGTTTTGCTCTCTTCAGCTATCATTATTTCATTTTGAAGTTTAGCAAGTCTAATTGCCTTTTTGCACGCATTATTTGCATCCTTATATCTTTTATAAGATGCATCTGATTTGTCCGATTTAAATGCTTTAAATGCCCTTCTCTTAGTTGTAATCTCTTGTTTTACTTCTCTACTAAGCCACGTTGGTTTTAATTTGTTTCTTTTATATTTATTTCCCAATGGTACATACTGAGAAATGTACCTTTTTAATATTTGTTGGAAGATGATCCATTTATCCTCAGTGTTCTTTTCACTAAAGAGTTTATGCCAGTCAATATATTGTAAAGCTTCCCTTAACTTATTGAAATTGGCTTTTTTAAAATTATATGTTTTAGTATTCCCCATGTGCTTTTGTTTTTTTGAGTTTATTTCAAAGGACACTATATTGTGATCACTATTTCCCAAGTGCTCACCTACTTGGATGTTGGTCAAAAGATCAATGTTGTTTGTTAAAACCAGGTCCAGACAAGCATCCATTCTAGTTGGTGCTTGTACAAGTTGTGACATGAAGGTGTCATTTAACAAGTTTAAAAACCTAATTCCCTTTGCTGAGGCACTAGTCCCTCTGTCCCAATTTATATCCGGGTAATTAAAATCTCCAATAATTAAAGTGTTACTCAGATTTGCAGCTTTCTCAATTTGCTCAAACAGCTGTTGTTCCTCGTCAATATTAACATTAGGTGGTTTATAACATATCCCAACCAATGGTTGGTTTCCCTTCTTTTCCCCCAAGCAGATATTTACCCATAAAGCTTCCACATTATCCTCCTCGCATTCCATTTGCTTAACATTTGGCTTTAAATCATGTTTGACATACAAACATACCCCACCACCCTTCTTGTTTTTCCTATTCTTCCTAAATAACATGTACCCATTTAAGTTAGCTGCCCAGTCATGTGTCTCATCCCACCATGTTTCAGTTATGCCTATTATATCATATTGTTTAGTGTATGCTAATGCCTCTAGTTCCCCCATTTTGTTATTTAGGCTCCTTGCATTAGTAAGCATACATTTAATATTATGCGTCACTTGTATATTTTGTGAATTATCAACATTACACAGCTTCTCTCTTCTGAGCTTGCCCCTCCCCGTCTCCACCCCCTTATACTGTGCTAAAGCCCATCTCCTTTCTGTCCTATCTCCATTTTGTAGATTGCTATGACCCTCCCCCCCACTACTAGTTTAAAATCTCCTCCAACCTTCTAGCCATCCTATCCCCCAGCACTGCAGACCCTCTCCCGTTTAGGTGCAATCCATCACCACTATAAAGGTCGTACCCAATCGCAAAGTCGGCCCAGTGCTCTAAAAACCCAAAACCCTCCTTCCTTCACCAAGACTTAAGCCACGCATTGACCTCTATAATCTCCCGCTGCCTTTCCACTGTAGCGCGTGGCACAGGTAATATCAAAGAGAATACCACCTTGGAGGTCCTTTTCTTAAGTTTGCTACCTAATTCCCTGAAATCATTCTTTAGGACCGTCCATCTTCCTCTTACTTTGTCATTGGTACCAACATGGACCATGACCGCTAGGTCATCCCCAGCCCCTCCCAATAATCCATCCACTCTGTCAGCAACATGCCGGACCCGAGCACCCGGGAGACAGCAAACTGGCCGGTTGAGCCGATCAGTGCGGCAGATTGCCCTATCTGCTCTCCTAATGATAGAGTCCCCTACCACCACAACCTGTCTAGCCTTCCTTACATTTTGATCCCCACCCGTGCTAGGGGGGCTGTTAGCTCGGCTGTTAGAAGTAACAGCTTCCTCTAATACAGCTACTCCTGAGCTGATGCTCCCAACATCTTCCCTCAAACTGGCAACTGGCTAGGTTGCACCAAATCAGGACTAGCTAGCCCTTTCCTCTTCCCTCCCCCCCGCTTCCTCGCCCCACTGTCACCCAGCTACATGCCTGTTCCCCATCTGTCTTATCTCCTCCCTCTCCACTACCTGTCCCCACTAAACTCTGCTCAGTGAGCAGCAGACTCCTCTCAAGATTGTCAGTCTCCCTCAAAGTTGTGATTTGCTTCTCGAGATCTCCAATCTGAGCTTCCAGAGAAGCTACTCGCACACAACCATCACAGAGGTATGGACCCTGGATGGGTACATCTAGGTATCCATACATGCAGTGGTGTATCCTGGTTTTGTGCTGCCCTAGGCAGGACAAAACTCAGGCCTCTCCCCAGCCACCCCGCCAACCCTTCCCCAGCCCCACCTTCTAAATACGCACACACACGATCAGACACGCACACAAACACACACTGATCAGGAACACATACACAAACACACACACACAGTCAGACGCAAGCACACACGCACAGTCAGACACAAACACACACAGTCAGACACACACACACACAGACACACACAGTCACATACACACACACAGTCAGACACAAACACACACACACACACACAGTCAGACACATACACAGACACAAACACAGTCCACAAACACACACACACACACACAGTCAGACACAAACACACACACGCACTCACAAACACACACAGTCAGACACAAACACACACATTAACTTTTTTTTTAATTTAAATCCCCCCCCAACCTCCTTACCTTTGGGAGTGCTGGGGGGGGGGGTCTCTCTCCCTGGTGGTCCAGTGGCTGCAGGGCGGGCGGCGCTGGCAGGCGGGCGGGCGGCCGGCCGGCGAGGGAGCACTTCCCATGAGCTGACTGCTCAGCTCCCTCGGTGCGCGAGGGAGCTGAGCAGTCAGCTCATGGGAAGTGCTCCCTCGCCGGCCGCCCGGGATGTCAGTTAGCCGCAAGGCTAACAAGGCATCTGCCCTGGGCATTTGGGGGGCGGCGTTTTTTGCCGCCCCCTGAAAAATGCCGCCCAAGGCAAATGCCTTGTTTGCCTCGCGGCTAATACGTCCCTGCATACATGCAACAAGATGTGCATTGAGTCAAACCAGCAATCTTGCTAACACTCATTTCCCCAGAAACAGAAAATGAAAACAATTACTTTGTTAGTTTAAACCCCTTGCTTGTTTCAACTCCTGGTTTTCTAACTCCTACTTAATAGAGTCTGCTTTCAAGTAATG
>CAKOES020000078.1:0-22634 GCA_933207985.1 Pelobates cultripes
TGGGCATACTCACCGTCAGGCCCTGGGGCCCAGACCTTGAGCTATGTAAGAGGCCCCAAAAAATGGAGCTGCTTCCCGTTCTCCCAGAACATTTGTGACCGCAGTTACAAACAGCCTCCAGAGATCCTAATCTACACCAGACCAGTGGAGCCAGACTGCAGCCAGAGCCCATCACCATCCACCTCTGATTGTAAGTAGGCAATCTAGTATATTATTAGTGACACTAATCTCTAATTTACCTCACATTAAATGGACACTATAGTCCCCAGAACCACTGCAGGTTAATAAAGTTGTTCTGGTGTCTATAGTTTGTCCCTGCAGGCTTTTTAATGTAAACACACACTGTGTGCAGCACTGGCATTAGTTCATATGGGTGGGGCATTGCGATGTTCCGGAGGGGGGGGAGGGGGCGGAGGAGGGGGGGGCAAATCTTTCTTTTGCCTAGGGCAGCAAAAATCCTTGCACCGGCCCTGCCCATGTGTTCCCTAGTGTCTCAGTGTCCCCATGTCTCCTGAACTGTAGTCTGTCTCTGCAGGCTGGGAGCTGCTGTCTGGACTCTGTGTGCTATGTAGCTGCTCCCCCTGCGGATCAGTGAGTAGAGAGAGGCAGGGAGATGCTGTAACTTCCTATCCCTGCCTCTCTCCATACACAGTGACCCGTACTGGCCGGTGCTGGTATTGCAGAATAATCTCCATTTATACTGAGAAAAATATTTGCATTTGTATTTCCGGTATTACTGCAATACCATCATGGCCAGCCAGCCTCAAATACCGGATGTGCCTTAAAATATCAGTCAGGTGTCAAACCTAAGTGTAGTGTGTAAAAAAAAAAAAAAGTAATTTTTTTTTTTTTAATGGGCCTATTCCATGGGCCTGGAGCTGCAGCTCCATCAGCCCCTATGTTAATCCGGCCCTTTATATACTTAGATCATATATTAAATATATATAAATGATCTAAGTAGATATTATTTAATTTTACAATGTTTTAAACTGTTTTTTTTTTTTTTTTAAGGCAGCAGGGGGAGTACCTGTCATTACAGGCACTCCCCCTGCTGGCATTGCTATGGACTTGCTTGAAAGGACCTCGCAATCACATGGCCCAGGGGGGCTGAAGAGGAAGGAGGGGGACTCCCTGGGCTCCCAGGTGAGTCCCCATACCGCGATCTCCTAAGTACATAGGACGGCGGTGACATGCTATGCCGCCCCCCGGCGTTTAGAGCCAGGTCCCTAAGGACGGCATTACCATATCTACCAATGCATCCTCCCTTTTAGATAACATTAGTAGTATAATAGCTTAAAGAGACAGAACCCTAGAACCCCTCCAGAACCCTAAAGCACTTTAGCTTGCTGAAATGCTTTATGTGTGAAGAGTGTGTCTTTTTTTTTTTCATTTTGCAAAAAGTGCAGATTTCAATAGAAATGTACACTTTTATGAATTTACTTGGTTACACATAATTGGATTTCAAGCAGAAAACAGGTCCTATTACTTCCTGTCTTGGTTAGCTCAGTGGTGCTAAACTAAAAAGGCAGCAATTGCCCAGAGCACCTGTCTTGCAAGACTTCTCATTGAGCTGCATTAAAACATCTATGATTGGACAGCCACAGAAAGTATGGAGAGGGTTGGAAGGGGAGGGCTTGTAAAGGCTGCAGACAAGAGAACTGCAGGTTTTACAAGCTGTTTTCAAATATTACCCCAATTAAAAAAAAACTGAATAATTAAAATCATGTATGTTTCCATTGGGGTTTATCTACTAAACAGTGATGTTTATTTATTTTTTGTTTGGGCAGTGGTGTGTCCCTTTAATAGCATACATTTATTTCTGGATACATTATAATTATATTTCGTGTGTATTTATACACATTTCGTTTGCAACAGGAGAATGTTAGCATGATAAACATCACCTCTTCATGCAGACATTCCCATGTGCAAAATTTATTTTTTTGTTTGCTTGTTTGTATTCTTAAAATATGTGCATGTCTTTTTTCTTTACTTTTTTCCCCAAAAAAAATATTCCCATTGTACAGTACTATGCAAAGTTGGATTTTTTTAAGTACTAATTCATCTTATATTAATAATGCATAACTTTTATCATTCCACTATTGGTGTTGCACAATGTCTATATAGTTGGCAGGGAACTACACAGATTAGAAAAAAATATTTTTAAATATGCTGAGAAAGTTGTGGATGCAGATCTGGGGAGGTGACTATCTGTTGCTTATCACCAGATTTGGGGCAGCGCATGTGAGATTAATGCTAACAGAAGATTAAATTATCCACATATTTAAGACAATTTCTGATTCATATGATTTGTGGTGTCTGGAAAATGTTGCTTTGACCCATAGTTACATCTGATGACGTGTTTACTAAAAAGCCTTAGACATCCACCCGCCTTTGCAGGATTTAACATATTCTGTACTATACAAATTTTATCAAGCCATAATTCTATCATGACAAAGCAACAAAAATCTAAAATTTCAATAAATGTGACTTTTTCGATAATCCCTTTTTTACCAATGCAATCTGTTCTTAAGTGTAAAAATTGTTAAATTGGTCAACTGAGGACTCTGGGGATATAAAAAGTGTCAGGAAATGCATTTTAGAGCATCTGGACTAGTTGTATTTTCTCATGTTCATATCTGGCTGAATTAAGGACTGACTATGTAAGCAGCTGTGCAGGTGCTTTTGGGGATAATTGGCTGTTTGACTGGATAGATTTTTTTTCTCTCTAAAAAGTCTCTTTCAGCTGAGAGTTCACTACATAAGGTAAACTTGCTCTGTTTGCAGAATAAAGATAAAATGTTTGCATTGCACATTTCTTTTAACCAGCTTTAGCACTATTGCTTTGAATATTCTCTTACTATTGCATTTCAGTAACACTGTATATAACACAACTCTTTAGACACAAAACAAAGCGAACATGGTATTTAATCAGTTGAACAAAATATCTCAAATTCACATGTTTAAAAATTTCCCAACAATGAGCACAATTACATATACAATTACTTGGTAAACTTGTGCGTTGGTTTTTGGCCAGATTGCAATTAGTTCAAATTTAGGCCGATCAGAGGGCGGTCCAAGTTCTGTAACTTTGAAGCACCATATGGATATACACTGCTCAAAAAAATAAAGGGAACACTTAAACAACACAATGTAACTCCAAGTCAATCACACTTCTGTGAAATCAAACTGTCCACTTAGGAAGCAACACTGAGTGACAATCAATTTCACATGCTGTTGTGCAAATGGGATAGACAACAGGTGGAAATTATAGGCAATTAGCAAGACACCCCCAATAAAGGAGTGGTTCTGCAGGTGGTGACCACAGACCACTTCTCAGTTCCTATGCTTCCTGGCTGATGTTTTGGTCACTTTTGAATGCTGGCGGTGCTTTCACTCTAGTGGTTGCATGAGACGGAGTCTACAACCCACACAAGTGGCTCAGGTAGTGCAGCTCATCCAGGATGGCACATCAATGCGAGCTGTGGAAAGAAGGTTTGCTATGTCTGTCAGCGTAGTGTCCAGAGCATGGAGGCGCTACCAAGAGACAGGCCAATACATCAGGAGATGTGGAGGAGGCCATATGAAGGCAACAACCCAACAGCAGGACCGCTAGCTCCGCCTTTGTGCAAGGAGTAACAGGAGGAGCACTGCCAGAGCCCTGCAAAATGACCTCCAGCAGGCCACAAATGTGCATGTGTCTGCTCAAACGGTCAGAAACAGACTCCGTGAGGGTGGTATGAGGGCCCGATGTCCACAAGTTGGGGTTTTGCTTACTGCCCAACACCGTGCAGGATGTTTGGCATTTGCCAGAGAACACCAGGATTGTCAAATTCGCCACTGGCGCCCTGTGCTCTTCACAGATGAAAGCAGGTTCACACTGAGCACATGTAACAGACATGACAGAGACTGGAGACGCTGTGGAGAACGTTCTACTGCCTGCAACATCATCCAGCATGACCAGTTTGGCAGTGGGTCAGTAATGGTGTGGCATTTCTTTGGGAGGCCTCCATGTGCTCGCCAGAGGTAGCCTGACTGCCATTAGGTACCGAGATGAGATCCCCATATCCCTTGTGAGACCATATGCTGGTGAGGTTGGCCCTGGGTTCCTCCTAATGCAAGACAATGCTAGACCTCATGTGGCAGCAGTTCCTGCAAGACGAAGGCATTGATGCTATGGACTGGCCCGCCCGTTCCCCGGACCTGAATCCAATTGAGCACATCTGGGACATCATGTCTCGCTCCATCCACCAACGTTACGTTGCATCACAGACTGTCCAGGAGTTGCAGATGCTTTAGTCCAGGTCTGGGAAGAGATCCCTCAGGATACCATCTGCCACCTCATCAGGAGCATGCACAGGCGTTGTAGGGAGGTCATACAGGCACGTGGAGGCCACACACTCTACTGAGCCTCATTTTGACTTGTTTTAAGGACAGTACATCAAAGTTGGATCAGCCTGTAGTGTGTTTTTCCACTTTAATTTTGAGTGTGACTGCAAATCCACACCTTCGTGGGGTTGAAAAATTTGATTTCCATTTTTAAATTTTTGTGTGATTTTGTTGTCAGCACATTCAACTATGTAAAGAACAAAGTATTTCAGAAGAATATTTAATTCATTCAGATCTACGATGTGTTATTTTTGTGTTACCTTTATTTTTTTGAGCAGTGTATATAAACACAAGCACACTATATGTACAAAAGTTTTGGAACATCTTAATTATTGAATTCAGGTGTTTCAATAAGACCCATTACCACAGGTGTATAAAATCAAGCACATAGCAATGCAGTCTGCATTTACAAGCATTCATGAAAGAAAAATGGGTCAATCTGAAAAGCTCAAGGTTGAATTCAAGGTTGGTACTGTGATAGGATGCCTCATTGACAATAAGTGAGTTCATAAGATTTCATCCCTGCTAGATATTCCACAGTCAACTGTAAGTGGTTTTATTGGACAGTGGAAGCATTTTGGAACAACGGCAACTCAGCAACCAAGTGGAGGACCATGTGAAGTCACAGAGCAGGGTCACCATGTTCTGAGGCACATGGTGCGTAAAAGTCACCAAGCCTCTGCTGATTTTTTTGGTTTGGTTTTTGTTTCTTTGCAAATCAATTCACAGATAGGTGTTTTGGTGAAGCTCAGGTCTAAACTATCTATCACATGTGAAAACCCAGGGATGCAAAGAATATGTATGCAGGAATTATATAAAAAGCCTAATCTGTACATTGTGATACACTTCAAATACACCATAGCAGATGCTCTAAGGTGACAATTGCCCAATATTAGCCCATCCTTCAACATCCAATACAAATACAAAAATCCAGAGTAATTCCATCATATTATGAAAGTTGAAATTGCACATATTATTTTGGTGGCCTTTGCACATAAGATAATCTGTGTGTTCATTAATGCAATCATGGTATAATTAAGGGGAGAATACCAGAGGAAGTGCTGAAAAAATATGCTAATTTTATTTTAACTACTAGAAGAGCTTGGATAAAAAAAACTGTCAAAAATAAATTTCTTTGCATGCCAAAATTCACTTTGTGAGTGCTACTCATCTGGAGTATGAAAATTATGTCATTTTCAACAATCTGTTGCTTATAATAAAGTAGTTTGACATTTTAAAATAGATCTGCACTACTGCCACAATTAATACAATATGGTCCCGGGCAAAATGCTACAGGCTCGCATTAGCACTTTGTGTACATCATTCCTGCTCTTTGCACTTCTCCTGCATATCTATCACACAAATATTGTAACTCACACATGTAGTTAGAAAAGAAAAACAACTTGTAAACAAACTGCACAAATACAGTTTTAACCATTTCAATTCTGCCAAGGGCCCCATATTTCATAACCTTTGCACGTTAGTTTGAACATTTATACATAGGTAAGCACATTTTATTTATATTTTGTTCCATATTTTTAAAAATGTATTAAATAACTTGATAAAGAAATAATTAGTTTCAAGATGTAGATTTCAGTAGAACATCCCATTAATTATAGTTTGGTGTAAAGCTGAGTGATAACAATAAAACTGAATGGTGGGAAGGTGACAATCTGGTTGCACTTCTTGATAATTTTCTGAGTAAGACCATAGTTTTCTGCTTCAAACACCCTTGTGTTTGAAGTAACTGGACAATCAAAAGTTCAGGCGCTTACCTGCACAATGTGTGGTTGATTGCATTCTTGTAATTTACCTGTTAGTCTTCAATGTGCAGAGTAAAGTTCAGATGGTAATCAAACTCCTACAGTGTTTGCTTCTTACAAATGTTAACTTGAGTATTGACTTTTTCTGTTAAATACTGCACATATTCTACATATCGTTTTTGCAGCACCATATAAGCTGAAGCTCTAACAGGTACCTACATAACATGACAAAATGTATTTCAAATGTTCATTGAGTTTAACTTCATAAGTGACATGCTTATATGGGCAGAGACACAGACAGACAAAGAGAGGGAGACAGGCAGGGGCAGACAGAGGTATATTAGAGGAACATATGCAAAACACCATGTCAAATATGTTATAGAGACATTTTTCCTAACAAAAAACTAAACTTGATCAATAAAAATCTCCTGTCATTACTAAAATTAAGATTATAGGTACACTAATCTACAATCATCTCCCCTCCACCACCGTGCTTGACAGTTGTTATGCGATTTTTAATTTTTTTTTATTTCACATTTTCCTTAATTTCCTACTTGTTCGTTATTGAACAACTTTGCAAGTGATGCATGGCCAGAGTTGATGTAATGCATCACATTTCTAGCAGTGGAGAGAACAGAAAAATAACCTGCATTGTTACCCTAAACAAAATTATTAAAGCCTTGACACATACCTTAAATCTTGTTTAGTTCATGAAGAAAAACAATTTTAAATCTGCTGATAAATTGGTGAAGAGTTAAAATAGTATATGGTATATACAGTTTTGCTCAAAAGTTTGCATACCCTGGCAATAATTTTGAAAGTTTGGCATTGGTTTTGAAAATATAACTGATCATGCACAATTTTTTTTTTTTATTGAAGGATACATCATACAAATATATTTATCACATAGTTTGGCTTCTTTTTAAATCAGAATGATAACATAAATAATGCAATTGGCCCTGTCCTAAAGTTTACATACCCTTGAATGTTTGACCTTGTTACAGACACACAAGGTGACACGCAGGTTAAAATGGCAATTAAAGGTTAATTTCTCATATCTGTGGCTTTTTAAAGTACAATTAGTGTCTGTGTATAAACAGTCAATGAGTTTGTTAGCTCTAACGTGCATGCACTGAGGAGGCTAGATACTGAGCCATGGGGAGCAGAAAAGAACTGTCAAAAAACCTACGTAACAAGGTAATGGAACTATATAAAGATAGAAAAGGATGTAAAAAAATATCCAAAGCCTTGAAAATGCCAGTCAGTACTGTTCAATCACTTAATAAGATATGGAAAATTCAGGTATCTCTTGATACCAAGCCATGGTCAGGTAGACCAAGAAAGATTTCAGCCACAACTGCCAGAAGAATTATTCGGGATACAAAGAAAAACCCACAGGTAACATGAGAAGAAATAGAGGCTACTTTGGAAAAAGACAGTGTGGTTGTTTCAAGGAGCACAATACGATGATACTTGAACAAAAATGAGCTGCATGGTCGGTTGCCAGAAAGAAGCCTATGCTGCACCAATGCCACAAAAAAGCCTGGTTACAATGTGCCCGACAACATTGACATGCCTCACAGCTTCTGGCACACTGTAATTTGGAGTGACCAGACCAAAATAGAGCTTTATGGTCACAACCATAAGAACTATGTTTGGAGAGGAGTCAGCAAGGCTTATAGTGAAAAGAATAATATCCCCACTTTAAAGCTTGGTGGTTTCTTACTGATGTTTTGGGGGTGTGAGCTCTAAAGGCACAGGGAATCTTGATGGCAAGTTGAATGCAGCATGTTATCAGAAAATACTGGAAGACAATTTGCATACTTCTGCATGGGACACTCTTGGACTTTCCAGCATGGCAATGACCCTAAGCACAAGGCTAAGTTGACCCTCCAGTGGTTACAGCAGAGGGTCACTCTGGGGAGAACTCAAATGTGTGGTTCATGCAAGAATACCAAAGACTTTGCAAGGAGGCATTTTGCCATGACGAATGGGCAGCTTTACTACATGCAAGAATTAGGAGTCTCATAGACAACTATTATAAAAGACTGCATGTTGTCATTGGTGCTGAAGAGGTCAATACACAGTATTAACAACAAAGGGTATGCAGACTTTTGAACCAGGGTCATTTCATGTTTTCTCTGTTGCCATGTTTTGTTTTTTCTGATTGTGCCATTCTGTTTTAACCTACAGTTGAATATGAATCCCATAAGAAATAAAAGAGATGTGTTTTGAGTGCTCACTCATGTTTTCTTGAAAAATTATACATATATTACCAATTCTCCAAGCAAACTTTTGAGCACAACTGTACCTTCCCCTCAAATACAACCAGTCTCCCAGTATAATTCCTTAGTCAAGGACCAGGAAGGAACACAACTGCATATAAATATATAATTAAGGTGTATACCACTTTACAAAGCAAGTTAAAAGTGGCATTGCATAAACAAAATAATATAGTTTGTCTAAACTTCATAATATATATATATTATTTCCTTCTAAGGAACATATGCTTGTTATTATGTCCTGAAATCTAAAACCATAGAATTCAAAGAGGGTGAACTTTCTTTTTCCCATGACTGTATGTATATTTTGCAAATTATGTTCTTTAAAAAATATTTAAAAATAATTAAGGCATTACAGTGCATGGTGACATATTGTTGTTTTTGTCTTTATTGCTTTTAAGATTTGTGTAAATCTTATATGACATTTAATATGACATTTAAAAACATAATATAATTTAGAATTAATTTATTTATATATATTTTTTTACTTTTCTCTTAAATTCCATATTTTTATAATCCCATTGGAACTAATAACAATATAACAATTATTTCAGAACTGAATTAGTAATCATAACTTCTAATATACAGTAATCAGAAATGATGTGAACAAACTCAGTATTAATATTATGTACAATGACAAAGCAAACTGTACATATTTATTAATATACCATAAATACATGTTATTTAAAACAGCTAATCCAGGACAGGTGTTTCAGGGTAAAATGCAGCTGGTGGGAACTAAATAATTGAAAGCATATTCATCAAAGATACCTCTTGGGTACGGAGATATGAATCAGGAGTTTGATACACCACATTAATTGTCGTCTCTTTTAAACTCGACATGAATATATCTCTGTGCATTTTCATTATATGAAGGTAGTATTTTCAGAGTATATTAAATTATTTGACAATCGACAATAAACTATACTAGTGTAGGCAAAAAAGTGTAAGATATACTGTATGGCAAAAAATATATATTATCTGAAGTAATTTTTATATCAGCACACAAATTATATGTTTGTTTTTTAAAACATTTTTTGGATCTCAAATACTAAACAATATTTTTTTTTAAATGAGTATACATTATTACAGAACAAATTAAGGATTCCGGTTCCCTTTCCATATAGAGAATACTAATATTATTATGTAATAGAGGACAGTAAATACTCATGTTTGTTTTTTTTATTTGTTTTTTTTAAACATTTTAATAATATCAAAGTAATTAAACAGATTAAATACATTTCGTTTTTTGCCAGCTTACACGTATTTACTCGGAGCTAGATTTTTTATTACCCAACTTAATTATACTCATCATATTGAGCTCAAAATGCTAAACGGTTAAAAGTTAAACCCAAAGAGAATTAAACCTGCTACTCTGACATACTGGAATCATGTCTACTGAGATATCTCCACAGCGAATATTTAATACACTTTTGGTAAATGTATGTTACATATTGCAGTTTTACATTTTAAAATAAATATAACACAGAATATCTGCTACTGCTGATCTTGTTTTATTTAGACAGACTTACATTATAAATCTTTGTTTTAAATGGGAACAATAGTCCCTACATAGCTATAGCCACAGCATGCCTATTATGTAAATTAAAGAGACACTCTAAGCATAATGCCAACCTGTGCTCATTAAATAGGTTATGGTGGAAAGATTTCTCTGTTACTATTTCCCTGCACAAAGCAAGGTTTTACTAAAATGTGGGTTACTGAGATTTACAATTTAGATGAAATTCTGTTTTTTTGTCACATCTTAATTTTTGAGAAATTCTTAGTATTAGTAAGGTGTTTCTGGAATATGTCCTGCTTGTTCTTCAAATGAAAAGTCACAACATTTTGGCATGATTTCATTATCTTTTCCTTTAGTGGAGACTTTGGGATGACATTGATGTTTCTACCTGAACACAAAATTGAATGAATTACTCTGATTGTTTCAATACTTTTTTTTTTTTTTTTTAGCAATATCTTTTTTATATTGTGCTCTAGATAGCAGAGTCTTCATGATGAAAGATTACAACTTCATGGTAAACATTGCAGTGTAGTAACTGAAGTAATAATTCAGATGGCATTGTGATTTGACAATTCTTTAATGGTTCATCTATCTTTACCCGTGGCATTTTGAAGGTGTATGTTATGTTAAAGATATAAACTTAATTTTAAGCTACCTCACGAATATGTTAGGTTTTAAAAACTTATTGAGGACTTTTGATAGACTATCACCAGAGCCAGCACGTCCATAAACCGAGGTGGAGCCACGGCTCCAGGCAGCACTCTGACGGGCGTCATTTTGCCACCCCTGTCATCATTTAACACAGGATTTCCCAACCCGTGGCGGCCGCACATGAGCAATGAGGGGCCCAGCTGTGCGCTGCGCCGCTTTAACAGCGTGACCGGGACCCATCTCATGGAGAGCTGGGAGGAAGTGACAGCCTCTCACTTCCTCCCAGCTCACTGAGCCACGCGGGAGGAGGGAGCCGCGAGGATGGGGCCAGATCGTGAGAGCATGCCTCCAACTCCCACCTGTCACAGCCAGCAGAAGGTAGGAAACCGAAGTGTGGTTTAATTTTTTTATGTTTGTGTATCTGTGTGTGTTTATCAGTGTGTGTATCTGTGTAGTATCTGTGGTGTCTGTGAAGTGCCTGTGTACTTGTGAGTGCATGTGTATAGTATCTGTGGTGGTATATGTATCTGTGAAGTGTCTGTGCATCTGTTGTGTGTGTGTGCATCTGTGTGTGTGTTTATCTGTGTGTGTAATGTGTATCTATGTGTGTATTGTGTGAGTGTGTGTGTGTAGTTTCTGTGGTAGTGTGGGTATCTGCATGTGTGTACAGTGTGTAGTGTGTCTGTGTGTGTGCATGTTTATCTGTGTATGTATCCCTATGCATAGTGTGTGTATCTCTGTGTATTGGGTATCTCTGTGTAGTGTGTGTGTATCTGTGTAGTGTGTGTGTAGTGTGTATGTATGTGTGTATCTGTGTAGCGTGTGTGTAGCGTGTATATCTGTGTGTATCAGTGTGTGTGTGTGTAATGTATGTGTAGTGTGTATGTGTACCTGTATGTCTGTGCATCTTCATGTGTGGCAGTGTTTGTATCTGAATGTGTCAGTGTGTGTATCTGTATGTCTGTCTGTATCTGCATGCATATCAGAGTGTCTGTACATCGGTGTGTTTGTCTGTATGTGTCAGTGTTTGATACACATACTGACACACATACAGTTGCACAGACACACTGATACACATGTAGATATACAGATACAGACACTGACTCATACAGATGTACAGATACACAGATACAAACATGTCCACATATGCAGATACAGACACATAGATACAAACACTGAAACACATGCAGATACAGACACACTGATACACATGCAGATACAGACACAGTGTATAGGCAAGTGTATTCACTGCAGTACACAGACACACACTACATCCCCAGCATACACACACACAAACACACACTTTATCCCCAGCACACAAACACACTGCAACCCCAGAGCACACACAGACACACACTTCATCCCCAGCATACACAAAGACACACATTTCATTCCCAGCACACACACCTACCATTGCAGACACATATATGTTGGGGATGGGGGTGGGGCAGCATTTCATCCTTGGACCCATGCAGCACAATGTCTTGGGCCAGTCCTTACTATCACTCTGTGTTATTCATGTGATTGCTGTAGAGTATTATAGAAGAAGTTAATAGACACAGTTAATACTTCACAGTTAGAACTGAGTGTTGGTGCCAGCATCCACCCATTCTGGACATGCACACATCGTTTTCCCATGATTTTATGATATGCTAGGACTGAAAATGTTCTAAAGACAAGGGGTGGCCCTACTCAATTTTTAGGTCTTAACATATTGGTAGATGCCATGTTTCTGTTTTTGTTTTTATTTCTTCACTCCCTGCATGTATAATTCAAAAGTTTCAGAGTAATCAGCCACAGGCCAACAGAAATATTAGAGACATTATTTGCAGAATTTATTTCCTTTACATTAACTGCTGTCCATGGTCCTGGCGTTTGTGAGCCAAAGAAAAGAGTAGTCTGCCATCTCTAGAGTCATGTGATGCATGAGGTCAATTGATGTCATTTATTGTCATAGTAGGTTCAGCGAGAAATTAAGTCAGTAAGCAAATGTACTGCTTAATGAAATATGCAAACTATGTAATATTCTCCTACGCCAATGGAAACTAAGACTTATGTAATACAGCATATATATTGTGTGATCCTGCCCATCATTAAATGGTAAAAAAGGATTACATACATAACTATTATGATTTTTCTAACACCCCAAACACCCAAACTGGCTGAAGTGCAAAGACTTCTCATTGAGCTGCATTGAGAAGTCTGTGATTGTACAGCCACAGACTATGTTGGCGGGGTTACAAAATAAGGGACTCCAGACTAGCAATAGTCACTAAAATGTGGGTAATAAGAATTCAAATTTAGATGAAATTCAGTTTTGTGCTGTTTTAGATATTAAAATTTCATAATTAAATGCATGCATTTTTATTGGGTGTGTATCTACTACATGGGGATTTTTTTGTCTTTAATTTCCTGCATATTTGTTCTCAGTTTGTTCTCAGTTTGTTAAAGTGACATCCCACTTAAAAAATACAAACTGCAAATATGTAACAATGAAGAAATATTCCCAACAAGCTGCAAAGTCTATTTTATTATAGATGTATTGAAGACAAACAAACCAGCCAGAGAAACATTCACTAATTACATCTCATCAAGCTGAGAAAAAAAAACAAATAAATTTCTCCCTGTCCTTACTAACAGTATGTTTGTATAAACACAGATTGGTGCAGTTTTTAATACAGATAGGTTGCTATTATAGAAATAGTAACAATCCTTAGTTAACATTTCTGTTTGCCTCAATTGTAAGCAAATGTCAAACATAGTTTTCCTCGCACTGCAGGACGCTACAGTGCCCCTCTCCCTCCCACCCCCCATCAAAAGTTGCTGAAGGGGTTAAAACCCCTTCAGTGACTTACTGGAGTCCAGCGCTGATGTCCCTCAGCTCTGGGTCATACTCAGCCTACTCTCCTGCCCCCGCCACGTCAGCCGGCAGGTGAGACCTAATGCGCATTCGCGGCAATGGCCGTGCACACGCATTAGACCTCCACATTGGAAAGCATTATTCAATGGGGATTTCGGTGACGCTGAAGGCCCTCACATAGTGTGAGGACGTCCAGCGTCATTTAAAACACTTTTCGTGTTCTAAGAACACAGAAGTCCCTCTAGTGGCTGTCTAGTAGGGAGCCACTAGTGGAGAACTTAACCCTGCAAGGTAATTATTGAGGTTTATAAAAACTGCAATAATTACACTTGCAGTGTTAAGGGTGGTGGAGTTGGCACCCAGACCACTCCAATGGGCAGAAGTGGTCTGGGTGCATGGAGTGCCCCTTTAAATATGGTGGAAATTCTAATCCCACTTTTGTTGGTTTCTAAACAAATAATTTGGTGAACATTCTCTTCACTGCCTTCTTCTCATTATTTGTTGCTTTTCTGCATCTTCTGTTTGTCACCACAAAATGCTCATCTCAAAAACAATGGAATGCCCTTTCAACAGTGCCACTACGACATGGCTCACAATAGTTAACTTAAGGAAGGCAATCAAACAGTTTTTTTTTTGTTCTTTTTGTTTTATGAAAACCTTTGATGGATATGTTTGAATACAAAATTAAATCTTTTTAAGGAGCACTCTAAGCATCAAAATACTAAAGCCCATTATAGTGGTCATAGTGCTGGGAGGATGCTGGCTACATCCTATGATTCTGTGTCAAACTTGCTAAGCAAATCAATGATGTTCAAATTTGGACCTAATTGACATATCCTTATTGTAATTTTCTGTATACCAACAACACTGATATAAACTCTTTAGTCTACCTTTACAAGTAATTATGCAGAGCCAAAACAGAGAGCTACATGACGATAAATACAAACATGCAAAACTAAGTACTGTGGTAAAACTCACACTACTCCTGAGCAGCAGCAATGACTATAGTACACATTAAACCCAATACATACAATAAAAAACAAACAAAGAAAAAGTTACTTGTACACTATCCCAGATCCATATACACACATAGTAATAAATGGCACCCAAATTAACTAAAGCAACAAACCAAACAAACATGCAGGAAGAGAGATGGAGAGAATGACTTGGAGAGAGAGAGCAGGAGAGAGAAAGTGTGCAGCTATATTTAATTCCTAACTTGTGAAAGTTAAAAGCAATGTTGAAACTTAGCTTTTATTGGTATCTGAAATAAAATAATGTAAACTGTTATTTATTGTCACTCCAGTGAAAACACCAAAGATTCAGTGTCTCAAATAAATCAGTCTTGTGATTTTTAGAACTACAGCTTATAATACTAACAAGGCATACAAGGTGACACTTTCATTCTATTCTATACTATAAACACTATGATACTGAGCTGCTTTGGGTAGTTAAAAGTGCTATACAGAGTGCCATCAATGGCAAGCTCAGGCCGTGTGCCCAATTTGGAGACCCAGAAGTTGAATGGGGCAGACCCATCAGTCGGTATGTGTAGGCGTGTGCACACGTACTGTTCCAACATGTTGCTGAAATGCTGCCTCCTGCTAAGACATTCCATATCAGATGGTGGTGCTGGTTGTTGTGGCATGCTGACAAAGCTTTTCCACATTTCGGCCATGCTAACCCGGCCTTCTGAGGTGCTGGCGGTGCCCCAGCTGCGTTGGCGACCTCTTCCTCCACCTCTGCCTTCGCCTTGTGCTTCCACTGAGCCCCTGGTGTCAGTTGGAAATGCCCTGCGCAGCGTCTACCAGTGTGCGCTTCTGATCACGCTCCAGTGAGGGAATTAAGGATGGCACGTTGTCCTTGTAACAGGGATCCAGCAGGGTGGCCACCCAGTAATCAGCACAAGATAGAATGTGGGCAACTCGGCAGTTGTTGCGCAGGCACTGCAGCATGTAGTCGCTCATGTGTGCCAGGCTGCCCAGAGGCAAGGACAAGCTGTCCTCTGTGGGAGGTGTATCGTCTGTGTCCTCCGTATCCCCCCAGCCACGCTCCAGTGATGCCCACGAGCTGCGTTGGTTGCCACTCTGCTGTGAACACGTTTCCTCCTCATCCTCCTCCTCATCCTCCAGAACTGTGCCCTGGCTGGACAATTGTGTACCTGGCCTATGCTGGTGCAGGAACCCACCCTCCAAGTCACTTGTGAATGACTGGCCTGATAACCATGAAAATGACCCCTCTTCCTTCTCCTCTTCCTCCTGTGCCACATCCTCTTCCATCAGCCTAAGTGGATGGCCCACAGAAACCTCGCAAGCAGAGTCATCAAAAAGCATAAGAGACTGCTGCATGACTTGTGGCTCAGACTCTTTTGCTGATTTGCAAGGGGGTGAGGTGAAAGACAGATGGCCATGGGCTGCAGGTGCCAACTCTGAGCTTTTCAGCAGGGGGCTGGGTGGGAGACAATGTGCAGGAACTGGAGGCACTGTCAGCCATCCAATCTACTATCGCCTGTACTTGTTCGTAGAGCATCATTCGGGGCTACCAAATAACGCTGAAGGTTCTGTTGCCTACTCGCACCTGAGGAAGGTGTTTCACTTGTGCATGTAGCTGGCACAGATTGACCACGTCCTCTCCAGACACCAGGAGCTCCACCAACACCAGCAGCACCCCGACCAGGGCCATGTCACTTATTTGACGCTCTCCTCATTCTTTGCGTTCACCAACCAAACTAACAGATGGTTTATGTCAGGCGACAATGTAACCGCCAATAGGCAACAATTT
This sequence comes from Pelobates cultripes, assembly GCA_933207985.1. Classification (NCBI taxonomy): domain Eukaryota; kingdom Metazoa; phylum Chordata; class Amphibia; order Anura; family Pelobatidae; genus Pelobates; species Pelobates cultripes. The sequence continues at coordinate 16,246 of CAKOES020000078.1, forward strand.
TTTTATTTTTTTTTAGTTTATTGGACTGCAAGAAATGCACCGCAGGCCGCAAATGTACTATTTAGCAGTTTAGCACCAAAACAATTAAAATGTTTACAACTGCACTGGAAGCGCACTATTTGACGCTTCTATTTGACTCTCAGATATGAAGTGCAGGCCGCAAATGTACTATTTAGCAGTTTAGCACCCAGAAAATAAGAATTTTTACAATTGCGCTGTAAGCGCACTATAAGACGCTTCTATCTGACTCTTAGATATGAATTGCAGGCAGCAAATGTACTATTAAGCGGTTCAGCACCCAGAAATTAAGAATGTTTACAACTGCGCTGTAAGCGCACTATTAGACGCTTCTATTTGTCTCTAAGATATGAAGAGCAGGCCCTAAAATTTACTATTTAGCAGTTTAGCAGCAAAACAATTCAGATGTTTACAACTGCGCTGTAAGCGCACTATTAGATGCTTATATTCGACTCTCAGATATGAAGTGCAGGCCGCAAATGTACTATTTAGCAGTTTAGCACCAAAACAATAAGAATGCTTACAACTGCGCTTTAAGCGCACTATTAGACGCTTCTCTTTGACTCTCAGATATGAAGAGCAGGCCCCAAAATGTACTATTTAGCAGTTTAGTTTTTTATTTAGTTTTTCTTGTTCAATTAGGGATATATATAAGTTTGATAATGATTCTCCATGTTTCTTTTTCACTTGAGAACCAAGCTTTACAAAAAAAACTCTCATAAAACATTTAAAGGATCCCCATATTGAAAAAATCTTCAGCTTGTCCTTTAAGCTTATGCATATCCAGACCAGGTGTTCATAAAAATTCATTTAATCTCCATGTTGTTTGTGGGGTGTATTCTCTTTTATTCTTTATTTTTAAAAATATGAGTGCATGGTCTGACCAAGTTATTGAACAGATCATTGAGGAAATACATCTATTTATCGTATGCAATTTAGTAGTAAATCAATCCTTGATTATGAGTAATGTACATTTGAAAAGAAAATATAACCCCGATCTTGGGGATGTAATACTCTCCAGATGATTGCAAAAAAAAATCCAGAAGTAAATCCGCATTATGTTTTAATGGTTATATTAGATGGCAATTATTTGTATCTAATTTGACATCAGGCACACAACTGAAATCGCCTCCCAAAATTAATGTGCCCAGTGTTATTTGAACAGATCTATCCATTTTTTTATCATGAAATTTTATTTGAGACTGATTAGGGCAGTATATATTTACTAATGTATATGTTATATCATTCATTTTGGATATCAAAATAAAATATCTACCTTCATTATCTGTTTCCTCAAAAATCGGCTCAAATTTAACTTTATTAGAAATTATTATTGCTACACCACACTTTTTTTTTCAATCCATCATATTAGCTTGATATACGTGTGGGTAATGGGAAAATTTCCATAGTTTCTTAGTTAAATAATTCCAATGAGTCTCTTGAACATACGCTACATCGATATGATTCTGACATAGAGTATGATGCAATTGACCTCTTTCATATGGAGTATTCATTCCCGAGCATTAATTGATATAAAATTAAGTGTCATTTATATTGGTTCTATTGATTTGAGTCTCACTTGCTTCATCCCATCCTATTCTCAATAGTTCCCTCTGAAAAATTATAACATCACCTACAGCAAATAAAAAATAACCTCTTTCATACTTATCATCCATACAACATTCATATTTTAACCCTTTCAGGACCGGCCTGTTTTGGCCATGTTGTAAGTTCAGGACCAGGGCTCTTTTAACATTTGTGATGTTTGTGTTTAGCTGTACTTTTACTCTCTCCCATTTACTGTTCCAATACAAGTTATTTATTGCTTTTTTTCAGGACATAAGGGCTTTCTTTACATACCATTATTTGTATCATGTCATATAATTTACTTTAAAAAGAATAATAAAATATGGTGAAAAATTGAAAAAAATATGTTTTTTTTTACTTTAGCTTGAAAAATCTTTTACTTACCTACGAAAGCTAATGAAAAAAACTGCTAAATAGATTCAAAATTTTGTCCTGAGTTTAAAAACACAGTGTTTACGTGCTTGTTTGCTTTTTTTTTGCAACTTATAGGGCTATAAGTACAAATAGGAAATTGCTGTTTTAAAATATATATTTTTAAAATGTATCAATAGTGACATTGTAACACTATTATCTGTCATAAATCTCTGAATCACACCCCACATGTACATATTTTTTTAAACTAGACATCCCAGGGTTTCAATATGGGGTATGTCCAGTCTTTTTTAGTAGCCACTTAGTAACAAACATTGGCCAAAGTTGGCGTCCATATTTGTTTGTGTGTGAAAAAAGTAAAAAAACCTAAATTGAACGCTAATTTATGCCAGTGTTTGTGACTAAGTGGCTACTAAAAAAGAGTGGACATACCCCATATTAGTGTTTCAAAACAGTAAAATGTATTACAACAATGATATCATCAGTGAAAGTGTCGTTTGTGTGTGAAAAATGCAAAAAAGGTCACTTTCACTGACAATATGATCACTGTGATATGTTTTACTGTTTTGAATCACTAATATTTGTGTTCAGCGAAGTCTCCCGAGTAAAACAGTACCCCCCATGTACAGGTTTTAGGGTGCCATAGAAATTTACAGGGTCAAATACAGTGCTAGTAAATTAAATTGTCTGGACTTTCGGCCTGGGTTGTCAGGCAGGTCCCTCAAATTACAATCAATAAAATTACTTAATTATGTAAAAATATTACATAAATATGCACGTAGAATTAAAATATATATGCATATTTATATATTTGAAGTCTACGTGTATATTTATGAAATTATTTATGTCATTTTGAATATGGATATATATATATATTTCGTATTATTTTGATTTATTTTTATATAAATAGATGTATAAATAATTTAATTCTAAATGTATTTTGAAATAAATATATATATATATACAAGAAAAATGGTATTTCCTGCACTCCAACCTGCATAAATATAAATACCTGGTGCTCAGGTTGCAAAAATTGATAAATACAAAAAATATAGCCGGCACTCACGGTTTTCTCGAATGGTTTCTCTTTAATTCTGAATATCGACGTTTCAGCTCCCTAAAGGAGCTTTCATCAGGACATAAAATAAATGAAGAATAAGCAAAGCTTATATAGGAAACAAATAATCAATGTACTTACAACACAGGTGGTCCTCATGCTTTCCCGCCGTCAGACTCGCACCGGTCGCCAATGCGGAACTGAATTCACTTCCGGGTGCCTGTCACGTGAGCGGAGAAAGGAATAATTTTAATTGGTGCAAAATACCTCATTTCTGAGTGGCTGGAGACTGGTCTGTCTCCTAAAAACCACCCATTTCAACGGGCACTAGTGCAGACCAAAAAAGATCTTCTCCAAAATGTATCGCGTCACCATGGCAACCGGGCATCGGCCCAAACGGCAGGAAGGGGGGAACCAACATAAGACTTTATAGAGGGACATATACCATAATTAAATGTGACTCAAAAATAGGGGCATTACTAAGGAACTAAGTGCACTTATAATAAATAAGAAATAATGAATAATATATATTAAGTAGTAACAATGTATATAAAACACGGTTACACAAACTATGTATAAACAAACCTGAGAAAAGTGACAAGAAAAATTGATACATTGATTAAGTGAACACTTAGTGTCAGTGCATGTATCGAAAGTGACTGTGCTCGTTATTATTTTCATTATAAACAATTATAGTGACAGAATTCACATTTTGATCATGCTATAGTTGGTGCTGTGATATAGATGAATATTAAAGTGCTGAGTGACAACTTTACTGTTTTGGTTCTTCTGAAGGAATAGAAAGTGCAAGAAGTGATATGTATAAAGAGCGCATATTTACACCCATCAGATTGTGCAGATATAGAATTACATATTCAAGTATAGTCCATTACAGAGTCTTCTCTTAAGTCATAAGTATTCAAAAAAATATAATTACGTAAACAGTATCTTAAAAGAACAGTATCATACATTTAAAATTCATATAAACTAAAAATATTATACTTTTTGGAATTAATACCCCAATATTCTAAATCTGGATCATTTATTATAAAAAAGCTGAAAAAGAACATTTTTCGTTTAAACCCCTAGGTGAGAGGGTATCAAGTTGTATGATCCAAAAAGTCTCTCTCTGCAGAAGAAGTCTCGCACGATCACCCCCACGCATCAGTATCGGTATGTGGTCAATCGCAATGCATCTTAATGATGATAGTTGATGTTTCAACTCCAGAAAATGTCGGGCCACAGGTTTATCCGACTGGCCATCACGATAGGCCAGGCGGATACTTGACCTGTGGCCCCTAATTCTCTCACAGAGGGCTGTCTCTGTTTTACCAATGTAATTCAAACCACAGGGGCAGGTTAATTTGTAAATCACAAAGTCACTCCTACAGTGAATTCGATGTCGAATTTTGTAAATCTTGCCCGTGTGTGGATGATTGAAGGTTTTAGAAGGGATTATATGTCCACACGTGACACATCCCAAACACCTTACACACCCCACATTCCTAGCCTGGCCCTTAGCTACCCCATAGCAATGTTGGGGGTCCGTTTTGACCAGCATATCTCTCAAATTTCTGTTCCGTCTATAACAGAACAGGGGTTTTTGACGAAAGTTCTCTGGGAGAGTAGGGTCCATTACCAAAGTATTCCAGTTGTTCCGGATCGATGAGGTAATCTCTGCACTTGCAGTATTAAACTGCATTGGAAGGATAAGTCTAGTGTTAGTTCCTCTATCCCTAGGTGCCTCAGATGATAAATAGGTTGTTTTTGCTCTCTTAAGGGCCAACTCCAATACCTTCCGTGGATATCCTCTAGTGAGGAATTTCTTATACATAGTTTCCAATTGGATAGTGCATTGTTGATTTAAAGAATTATTTCGCAATACCCACAGAAATTGTGAGTAGGGTAATGATGTTTTCAAGTGCCTAGGATGGAAACTATCAAAGTGTAATATGGTGTTTCGATCGGTAGGTTTTGTAAAGAGTCTGAACTCCAATTGATTCTCGATAATCATAATTTCTAGGTCGAGAAATTGTACACTTTTTCCATCAATCTGTGAGGTCATCTTCACCGGTGTTGGTAATGTATTTAGATTCTTTGTAAATTGAATCGCCTCTTCCTTAGAACCATTCCATAAAATGAGTATATCGTCAATGAACCTGAAATATCGTGTGATGGATCGGTCATATTTCTGGAAGATATGCTGCATCTCATATTGGTACATGTAGGCATTCGCATACATAGGGGCCATTGCCGCCCCCATTGATGTGCCTGCTATCTGTAAGTACCAATCAACTTCGAAACGGAAATAGTTGTTCTGTAGGGCTAGACTGAGCAGTTCCAAAATGAATTCAATGGACGGACCATGATAGTGTTGTGAATGACTCAAAAGATCTCTCATTGCCTGTACCCCTTCTTCATGTGGTATAATAGTGTACAAACTCCCAACGTCCATCGTGATCAGGGTACCGTTGAAATCTTTTACTTCTCTCAGACGTTGTATCAAATCCGGAGTATCTTTTATACATGTGTTTAAAGATGTGACCGGATCCTTGAATAAGTAATCCAGGTATTTAGCTATCGGTTCTAACAGCCCTTGGACTGCTGAAACAATAGGGCGTCCCGGAGGTTTTTCCAAATTTTTATGGATTTTAGGGAGTGTGTAAATTATAGGGGTTCGTGGATGTGCCTTCTTTAAGTATTGAAATAGCTCCAGATCTATGTATCCTGCTTGGAGTCCATAATTCAATACATCTTCAATTTTCCTGGCAATAGTGTTCGTAGGGTCCTTATCCAATTTTTTGTACGTTTTTGAATCTTCCAGTTGTTGTCTGATTTCTGCCGCATATTCATCATAATTGAGAATAACAATTCCCCCACCCTTATCGGCTGGTCGAATTACTATCATGGGATCTGAAGCCAAATTTTTGATTAGGGCAAAATCCACTCTGGAGAGATTATAATGTTTCGGTCGATGATTAGATAGAACTGCTCCTGTTTCATGTCTCACTGTTGAGAGGAAAGATTTAATCGCTGCTTGGTTAGTTGGAGGATCAAATGTACTCTGTGTTCTAAATTTATGCGTACTTTTTGTATTGGACGATGTACCCATACCAGTCTTAGAGTTCTTAAAAAAATCTTTTAATCTCATATTCCGTCCAAATTTAAACAATTCAACTTCCCATTGGAAATCATTAGGAGGAGTTGTAGGGATAAAGGAAAGACCTTTGCTCAAAATGTTGGTTTCCGCTGTTGTAAGTTCACGTTTTGACAGGTTAAAGATGGGGACTAGTTGCGCCTCGTCCACTGGTCCAAGAGGGAGACCACCGAGGCGCAACTAGTCCCCATCTTTAAC
>CAKOES020000078.1:22734-61443 GCA_933207985.1 Pelobates cultripes
CGGCTATATTTTTTGTATTTATCAATTTTTGCAACCTGAGCACCAGGTATTTATATTTATGCAGGTTGGAGTGCAGGAAATACCATTTTTCTTGTATATATATATATATTTATTTCAAAATACATTTAGAATTAAATTATTTATACATCTATTTATATAAAAATAAATCAAAATAATACGAAATATATATATATATCCATATTCAAAATGACATAAATAATTTCATAAATATACACGTAGACTTCAAATATATAAATATGCATATATATTTTAATTCTACGTGCATATTTATGTAATATTTTTACATAATTAAGTAATTTTATTGATTGTAATTTGAGGGACCTGCCTGACAACCCAGGCCGAAAGTCCAGACAATTTAATTTACTAGCACTGTATTTGACCCTGTAAATTTCTATGGCACCCTAAAACCTGTACATGGGGGGTACTGTTTTACTCGGGAGACTTCGCTGAACACAAATATTAGTGATTCAAAACAGTAAAACATATCACAGTGATCATATTGTCAGTGAAAGTGACCTTTTTTGCATTTTTCACACACAAACGACACTTTCACTGATGATATCATTGTTGTAATACATTTTACTGTTTTGAAACACTAATATGGGGTATGTCCACTCTTTTTTAGTAGCCACTTAGTCACAAACACTGGCATAAATTAGCGTTCAATTTAGGTTTTTTTACTTTTTTCACACACAAACAAATATGGACGCCAACTTTGGCCAATGTTTGTTACTAAGTGGCTACTAAAAAAGACTGGACATACCCCATATTGAAACCCTGGGATGTCTAGTTTAAAAAAATATGTACATGTGGGGTGTGATTCAGAGATTTATGACAGATAATAGTGTTACAATGTCACTATTGATACATTTTAAAAATATATATTTTAAAACAGCAATTTCCTATTTGTACTTATAGCCCTATAAGTTGCAAAAAAAAAGCAAACAAGCACGTAAACACTGTGTTTTTAAACTCAGGACAAAATTTTGAATCTATTTAGCAGTTTTTTTCATTAGCTTTCGTAGGTAAGTAAAAGATTTTTCAAGCTAAAGTAAAAAAAAACATATTTTTTTCAATTTTTCACCATATTTTATTATTCTTTTTAAAGTAAATTATATGACATGATACAAATAATGGTATGTAAAGAAAGCCCTTATGTCCTGAAAAAAAGCAATAAATAACTTGTATTGGAACAGTAAATGGGAGAGAGTAAAAGTACAGCTAAACACAAACATCACAAATGTTAAAAGAGCCCTGGTCCTGAACGTACAACATGGCCAAAACAGGCCGGTCCTGAAAGGGTTAAAATATGAATGTTGTATGGATGATAAGTATGAAAGAGGTTATTTTTTATTTGCTGTAGGTGATGTTATAATTTTTCAGAGGGAACTATTGAGAATAGGATGGGATGAAGCAAGTGAGACTCAAATCAATAGAACCAATATAAATGACACTTAATTTTATATCAATTAATGCTCGGGAATGAATACTCCATATGAAAGAGGTCAATTGCATCATACTCTATGTCAGAATCATATCGATGTAGCGTATGTTCAAGAGACTCATTGGAATTATTTAACTAAGAAACTATGGAAATTTTCCCATTACCCACACGTATATCAAGCTAATATGATGGATTGAAAAAAAAAGCGTGGTGTAGCAATAATAATTTCTAATAAAGTTAAATTTGAGCCGATTTTTGAGGAAACAGATAATGAAGGTAGATATTTTATTTTGATATCCAAAATGAATGATATAACATATACATTAGTAAATATATACTGCCCTAATCAGTCTCAAATAAAATTTCATGATAAAAAAATGGATAGATCTGTTCAAATAACACTGGGCACATTAATTTTGGGAGGCGATTTCAGTTGTGTGCCTGATGTCAAATTAGATACAAATAATTGCCATCTAATATAACCATTAAAACATAATGCGGATTTACTTCTGGATTTTTTTTTGCAATCATCTGGAGAGTATTACATCCCCAAGATCGGGGTTATATTTTCTTTTCAAATGTACATTACTCATAATCAAGGATTGATTTACTACTAAATTGCATACGATAAATAGATGTATTTCCTCAATGATCTGTTCAATAACTTGGTCAGACCATGCACTCATATTTTTAAAAATAAAGAATAAAAGAGAATACACCCCACAAACAACATGGAGATTAAATGAATTTTTATGAACACCTGGTCTGGATATGCATAAGCTTAAAGGACAAGCTGAAGATTTTTTCAATATGGGGATCCTTTAAATGTTTTATGAGAGTTTTTTTTGTAAAGCTTGGTTCTCAAGTGAAAAAGAAACATGGAGAATCATTATCAAACTTATATATATCCCTAATTGAACAAGAAAAACTAAATAAAAAACTAAACTGCTAAATAGTACATTTTGGGGCCTGCTCTTCATATCTGAGAGTCAAAGAGAAGCGTCTAATAGTGCGCTTAAAGCGCAGTTGTAAGCATTCTTATTGTTTTGGTGCTAAACTGCTAAATAGTACATTTGCGGCCTGCACTTCATATCTGAGAGTCGAATATAAGCATCTAATAGTGCGCTTACAGCGCAGTTGTAAACATCTGAATTGTTTTGCTGCTAAACTGCTAAATAGTAAATTTTAGGGCCTGCTCTTCATATCTTAGAGACAAATAGAAGCGTCTAATAGTGCGCTTACAGCGCAGTTGTAAACATTCTTAATTTCTGGGTGCTGAACCGCTTAATAGTACATTTGCTGCCTGCAATTCATATCTAAGAGTCAGATAGAAGCGTCTTATAGTGCGCTTACAGCGCAATTGTAAAAATTCTTATTTTCTGGGTGCTAAACTGCTAAATAGTACATTTGCGGCCTGCACTTCATATCTGAGAGTCAAATAGAAGCGTCAAATAGTGCGCTTACAGTGCAGTTGTAAACATTTTAATTGTTTTGGTGCTAAACTGCTAAATAGTACATTTGCGGCCTGCGGTGCATTTCTTGCAGTCCAATAAACTAAAAAAAAATAAAAAAATTGTTGCCTATTGGCGGTTACATTGTCGCCTGACATAAACCATCTGTTAGTTTGGTTGGTGAACGCAAAGAATGAGGAGAGCGTCAAATAAGTGACATGGCCCTGGTCGGGGTGCTGCTGGTGTTGGTGGAGCTCCTGTTGTCTGGAGAGGACGTGGTCAATCTGTGCCAGCTACATGCACAAGTGAAACACCTTCCTCAGGTGCGAGTAGGCAACAGAACCTTCAGCGTTATTTGGTAGCCCCGAATGATGCTCTACGAACAAGTACAGGCGATAGTAGATTGGATGGCTGACAGTGCCTCCAGTTCCTGCACATTGTCTCCCACCCAGCCCCCTGCTGAAAAGCTCAGAGTTGGCACCTGCAGCCCATGGCCATCTGTCTTTCACCTCACCCCCTTGCAAATCAGCAAAAGAGTCTGAGCCACAAGTCATGCAGCAGTCTCTTATGCTTTTTGATGACTCTGCTTGCGAGGTTTCTGTGGGCCATCCACTTAGGCTGATGGAAGAGGATGTGGCACAGGAGGAAGAGGAGAAGGAAGAGGGGTCATTTTCATGGTTATCAGGCCAGTCATTCACAAGTGACTTGGAGGGTGGGTTCCTGCACCAGCATAGGCCAGGTACACAATTGTCCAGCCAGGGCACAGTTCTGGAGGATGAGGAGGAGGATGAGGAGGAAACGTGTTCACAGCAGAGTGGCAACCAACGCAGCTCGTGGGCATCACTGGAGCGTGGCTGGGGGGATACGGAGGACACAGACGATACACCTCCCACAGAGGACAGCTTGTCCTTGCCTCTGGGCAGCCTGGCACACATGAGCGACTACATGCTGCAGTGCCTGCGCAACAACTGCCGAGTTGCCCACATTCTATCTTGTGCTGATTACTGGGTGGCCACCCTGCTGGATCCCTGTTACAAGGACAACGTGCCATCCTTAATTCCCTCACTGGAGCGTGATCAGAAGCGCACACTGGTAGACGCTGCGCAGGGCATTTCCAACTGACACCAGGGGCTCAGTGGAAGCACAAGGCGAAGGCAGAGGTGGAGGAAGAGGTCGCCAACGCAGCTGGGGCACCGCCAGCACCTCAGAAGGCCGGGTTAGCATGGCCGAAATGTGGAAAAGCTTTGTCAGCATGCCACAACAACCAGCACCACCATCTGATATGGAATGTCTTAGCAGGAGGCAGCATTTCAGCAACATGTTGGAACAGTACGTGTGCACACGCCTACACATACCGACTGATGGGTCTGCCCCATTCAACTTCTGGGTCTCCAAATTGGGCACACGGCCTGAGCTTGCCATTGATGGCACTCTGTATAGCACTTTTAACTACCCAAAGCAGCTCAGTATCATAGTGTTTATAGTATAGAATAGAATGAAAGTGTCACCTTGTATGCCTTGTTAGTATTATAAGCTGTAGTTCTAAAAATCACAAGACTGATTTATTTGAGACACTGAATCTTTGGTGTTTTCACTGGAGTGACAATAAATAACAGTTTACATTATTTTATTTCAGATACCAATAAAAGCTAAGTTTCAACATTGCTTTTAACTTTCACAAGTTAGGAATTAAATATAGCTGCACACTTTCTCTCTCCTGCTCTCTCTCTCCAAGTCATTCTCTCCATCTCTCTTCCTGCATGTTTGTTTGGTTTGTTGCTTTAGTTAATTTGGGTGCCATTTATTACTATGTGTGTATATGGATCTGGGATAGTGTACAAGTAACTTTTTCTTTGTTTGTTTTTTATTGTATGTATTGGGTTCAATGTGTACTATAGTCATTGCTGCTGCTCAGGAGTAGTGTGAGTTTTACCACAGTACTTAGTTTTGCATGTTTGTATTTATCGTCATGTAGCTCTCTGTTTTGGCTCTGCATAATTACTTGTAAAGGTAGACTAAAGAGTTTATATCAGTGTTGTTGGTATACAGAAAATTACAATAAGGATATGTCAATTAGGTCCAAATTTGAACATCATTGATTTGCTTAGCAAGTTTGACACAGAATCATAGGATGTAGCCAGCATCCTCCCAGCACTATGACCACTATAATGGGCTTTAGTATTTTGATGCTTAGAGTGCTCCTTAAAAAGATTTAATTTTGTATTCAAACATATCCATCAAAGGTTTTCATAAAACAAAAAGAACAAAAAAAAAACTGTTTGATTGCCTTCCTTAAGTTAACTATTGTGAGCCATGTCGTAGTGGCACTGTTGAAAGGGCATTCCATTGTTTTTGAGATGAGCATTTTGTGGTGACAAACAGAAGATGCAGAAAAGCAACAAATAATGAGAAGAAGGCAGTGAAGAGAATGTTGACCAAATTATTTGTTTAGAAACCAACAAAAGTGGGATTAGAATTTCCACCATATTTAAAGGGGCACTCCATGCACCCAGACCACTTCTGCCCATTGGAGTGGTCTGGGTGCCAACTCCACCACCCTTAACACTGCAAGTGTAATTATTGCAGTTTTTATAAACCTCAATAATTACCTTGCAGGGTTAAGTTCTCCACTAGTGGCTCCCTACTAGACAGCCACTAGAGGGACTTCTGTGTTCTTAGAACACGAAAAGTGTTTTAAATGACGCTGGACGTCCTCACACTATGTGAGGGCCTTCAGCGTCACCGAAATCCCCATTGAATAATGCTTTCCAATGTGGAGGTCTAATGCGTGTGCACCGCCATTGCCGCGAATGCGCATTAGGTCTCACCTGCCGGCTGACGTGGCGGGGGCAGGAGAGTAGGCTGAGTATGACCCAGAGCTGAGGGACATCAGCGCTGGACTCCAGTAAGTCACTGAAGGGGTTTTAACCCCTTCAGCAACTTTTGATGGGGGGTGGGAGGGAGAGGGGCACTGTAGCGTCCTGCAGTGCGAGGAAAACTATGTTTGACATTTGCTTACAATTGAGGCAAACAGAAATGTTAACTAAGGATTGTTACTATTTCTATAATAGCAACCTATCTGTATTAAAAACTGCACCAATCTGTGTTTATACAAACATACTGTTAGTAAGGACAGGGAGAAATTTATTTGTTTTTTTTTCTCAGCTTGATGAGATGTAATTAGTGAATGTTTCTCTGGCTGGTTTGTTTGTCTTCAATACATCTATAATAAAATAGACTTTGCAGCTTGTTGGGAATATTTCTTCATTGTTACATATTTGCAGTTTGTATTTTTTAAGTGGGATGTCACTTTAACAAACTGAGAACAAACTGAGAACAAATATGCAGGAAATTAAAGACAAAAAAATCCCCATGTAGTAGATACACACCCAATAAAAATGCATGCATTTAATTATGAAATTTTAATATCTAAAACAGCACAAAACTGAATTTCATCTAAATTTGAATTCTTATTATCCACATTTTAGTGACTATTGCTAGTCTGGAGTCCCTTATTTTGTAACCCCGCCAACATAGTCTGTGGCTGTACAATCACAGACTTCTCAATGCAGCTCAATGAGAAGTCTTTGCACTTCAGCCAGTTTGGGTGTTTGGGGTGTTAGAAAAATCATAATAGTTATGTATGTAATCCTTTTTTACCATTTAATGATGGGCAGGATCACACAATATATATGCTGTATTACATAAGTCTTAGTTTCCATTGGCGTAGGAGAATATTACATAGTTTGCATATTTCATTAAGCAGTACATTTGCTTACTGACTTAATTTCTCGCTGAACCTACTATGACAATAAATGACATCAATTGACCTCATGCATCACATGACTCTAGAGATGGCAGACTACTCTTTTCTTTGGCTCACAAACGCCAGGACCATGGACAGCAGTTAATGTAAAGGAAATAAATTCTGCAAATAATGTCTCTAATATTTCTGTTGGCCTGTGGCTGATTACTCTGAAACTTTTGAATTATACATGCAGGGAGTGAAGAAATAAAAACAAAAACAGAAACATGGCATCTACCAATATGTTAAGACCTAAAAATTGAGTAGGGCCACCCCTTGTCTTTAGAACATTTTCAGTCCTAGCATATCATAAAATCATGGGAAAACGATGTGTGCATGTCCAGAATGGGTGGATGCTGGCACCAACACTCAGTTCTAACTGTGAAGTATTAACTGTGTCTATTAACTTCTTCTATAATACTCTACAGCAATCACATGAATAACACAGAGTGATAGTAAGGACTGGCCCAAGACATTGTGCTGCATGGGTCCAAGGATGAAATGCTGCCCCACCCCCATCCCCAACATATATGTGTCTGCAATGGTAGGTGTGTGTGCTGGGAATGAAATGTGTGTCTTTGTGTATGCTGGGGATGAAGTGTGTGTCTGTGTGTGCTCTGGGGTTGCAGTGTGTTTGTGTGCTGGGGATAAAGTGTGTGTTTGTGTGTGTGTATGCTGGGGATGTAGTGTGTGTCTGTGTACTGCAGTGAATACACTTGCCTATACACTGTGTCTGTATCTGCATGTGTATCAGTGTGTCTGTATCTGCATGTGTTTCAGTGTTTGTATCTATGTGTCTGTATCTGCATATGTGGACATGTTTGTATCTGTGTATCTGTACATCTGTATGAGTCAGTGTCTGTATCTGTATATCTACATGTGTATCAGTGTGTCTGTGCAACTGTATGTGTGTCAGTATGTGTATCAAACACTGACACATACAGACAAACACACCGATGTACAGACACTCTGATATGCATGCAGATACAGACAGACATACAGATACACACACTGACACATTCAGATACAAACACTGCCACACATGAAGATGCACAGACATACAGGTACACATACACACTACACATACATTACACACACACACACTGATACACACAGATATACACGCTACACACACGCTACACAGATACACACATACATACACACTACACACACACTACACAGATACACACACACTACACAGAGATACCCAATACACAGAGATACACACACTATGCATAGGGATACATACACAGATAAACATGCACACACACAGACACACTACACACTGTACACACATGCAGATACCCACACTACCACAGAAACTACACACACACACTCACACAATACACACATAGATACACATTACACACACAGATAAACACACACACAGATGCACACACACACAACAGATGCACAGACACTTCACAGATACATATACCACCACAGATACTATACACATGCACTCACAAGTACACAGGCACTTCACAGACACCACAGATACTACACAGATACACACACTGATAAACACACACAGATACACAAACATAAAAAAATTAAACCACACTTCGGTTTCCTACCTTCTGCTGGCTGTGACAGGTGGGAGTTGGAGGCATGCTCTCACGATCTGGCCCCATCCTCGCGGCTCCCTCCTCCCGCGTGGCTCAGTGAGCTGGGAGGAAGTGAGAGGCTGTCACTTCCTCCCAGCTCTCCATGAGATGGGTCCCGGTCACGCTGTTAAAGCGGCGCAGCGCACAGCTGGGCCCCTCATTGCTCATGTGCGGCCGCCACGGGTTGGGAAATCCTGTGTTAAATGATGACAGGGGTGGCAAAATGACGCCCGTCAGAGTGCTGCCTGGAGCCGTGGCTCCACCTCGGTTTATGGACGTGCTGGCTCTGGTGATAGTCTATCAAAAGTCCTCAATAAGTTTTTAAAACCTAACATATTCGTGAGGTAGCTTAAAATTAAGTTTATATCTTTAACATAACATACACCTTCAAAATGCCACGGGTAAAGATAGATGAACCATTAAAGAATTGTCAAATCACAATGCCATCTGAATTATTACTTCAGTTACTACACTGCAATGTTTACCATGAAGTTGTAATCTTTCATCATGAAGACTCTGCTATCTAGAGCACAATATAAAAAAGATATTGCTAAAAAAAAAAAAAAAAAGTATTGAAACAATCAGAGTAATTCATTCAATTTTGTGTTCAGGTAGAAACATCAATGTCATCCCAAAGTCTCCACTAAAGGAAAAGATAATGAAATCATGCCAAAATGTTGTGACTTTTCATTTGAAGAACAAGCAGGACATATTCCAGAAACACCTTACTAATACTAAGAATTTCTCAAAAATTAAGATGTGACAAAAAAACAGAATTTCATCTAAATTGTAAATCTCAGTAACCCACATTTTAGTAAAACCTTGCTTTGTGCAGGGAAATAGTAACAGAGAAATCTTTCCACCATAACCTATTTAATGAGCACAGGTTGGCATTATGCTTAGAGTGTCTCTTTAATTTACATAATAGGCATGCTGTGGCTATAGCTATGTAGGGACTATTGTTCCCATTTAAAACAAAGATTTATAATGTAAGTCTGTCTAAATAAAACAAGATCAGCAGTAGCAGATATTCTGTGTTATATTTATTTTAAAATGTAAAACTGCAATATGTAACATACATTTACCAAAAGTGTATTAAATATTCGCTGTGGAGATATCTCAGTAGACATGATTCCAGTATGTCAGAGTAGCAGGTTTAATTCTCTTTGGGTTTAACTTTTAACCGTTTAGCATTTTGAGCTCAATATGATGAGTATAATTAAGTTGGGTAATAAAAAATCTAGCTCCGAGTAAATACGTGTAAGCTGGCAAAAAACGAAATGTATTTAATCTGTTTAATTACTTTGATATTATTAAAATGTTTAAAAAAAACAAATAAAAAAAACAAACATGAGTATTTACTGTCCTCTATTACATAATAATATTAGTATTCCCTATATGGAAAGGGAACCGGAATCCTTAATTTGTTCTGTAATAATGTATACTCATTTAAAAAAAATATTGTTTAGTATTTGAGATCCAAAAAATGTTTTAAAAAACAAACATATAATTTGTGTGCTGATATAAAAATTACTTCAGATAATATATATTTTTTGCCATACAGTATATCTTACACTTTTTTGCCTACACTAGTATAGTTTATTGTCGATTGTCAAATAATTTAATATACTCTGAAAATACTACCTTCATATAATGAAAATGCACAGAGATATATTCATGTCGAGTTTAAAAGAGACGACAATTAATGTGGTGTATCAAACTCCTGATTCATATCTCCGTACCCAAGAGGTATCTTTGATGAATATGCTTTCAATTATTTAGTTCCCACCAGCTGCATTTTACCCTGAAACACCTGTCCTGGATTAGCTGTTTTAAATAACATGTATTTATGGTATATTAATAAATATGTACAGTCTGCTTTGTCATTGTACATAATATTAATACTGAGTTTGTTCACATCATTTCTGATTACTGTATATTAGAAGTTATGATTACTAATTCAGTTCTGAAATAATTGTTATATTGTTATTAGTTCCAATGGGATTATAAAAATATGGAATTTAAGAGAAAAGTAAAAAAATATATATAAATAAATTAATTCTAAATTATATTATGTTTTTAAATGTCATATTAAATGTCATATAAGATTTACACAAATCTTAAAAGCAATAAAGACAAAAACAACAATATGTCACCATGCACTGTAATGCCTTAATTATTTTTAAATATTTTTTAAAGAACATAATTTGCAAAATATACATACAGTCATGGGAAAAAGAAAGTTCACCCTCTTTGAATTCTATGGTTTTAGATTTCAGGACATAATAACAAGCATATGTTCCTTAGAAGGAAATAATATATATATATTATGAAGTTTAGACAAACTATATTATTTTGTTTATGCAATGCCACTTTTAACTTGCTTTGTAAAGTGGTATACACCTTAATTATATATTTATATGCAGTTGTGTTCCTTCCTGGTCCTTGACTAAGGAATTATACTGGGAGACTGGTTGTATTTGAGGGGAAGGTACAGTTGTGCTCAAAAGTTTGCTTGGAGAATTGGTAATATATGTATAATTTTTAAAGAAAACATGAGTGAGCACTCAAAACACATCTCTTTTATTTCTTATGGGATTCATATTCAACTGTAGGTTAAAACAGAATGGCACAATCAGAAAAAACAAAACATGGCAACAGAGAAAACATGAAATGACCCTGGTTCAAAAGTCTGCATACCCTTTGTTGTTAATACTGTGTATTGACCTCTTCAGCACCAATGACAACATGCAGTCTTTTATAATAGTTGTCTATGAGACTCCTAATTCTTGCATGTAGTAAAGCTGCCCATTCGTCATGGCAAAATGCCTCCTTGCAAAGTCTTTGGTATTCTTGCATGAACCACACATTTGAGTTCTCCCCAGAGTGACCCTCTGCTGTAACCACTGGAGGGTCAACTTAGCCTTGTGCTTAGGGTCATTGCCATGCTGGAAAGTCCAAGAGTGTCCCATGCAGAAGTATGCAAATTGTCTTCCAGTATTTTCTGATAACATGCTGCATTCAACTTGCCATCAAGATTCCCTGTGCCTTTAGAGCTCACACCCCCAAAACATCAGTAAGAAACCACCAAGCTTTAAAGTGGGGATATTATTCTTTTCACTATAAGCCTTGCTGACTCCTCTCCAAACATAGTTCTTATGGTTGTGACCATAAAGCTCTATTTTGGTCTGGTCACTCCAAATTACAGTGTGCCAGAAGCTGTGAGGCATGTCAATGTTGTCGGGCACATTGTAACCAGGCTTTTTTGTGGCATTGGTGCAGCATAGGCTTCTTTCTGGCAACCGACCATGCAGCTCATTTTTGTTCAAGTATCATCGTATTGTGCTCCTTGAAACAACCACACTGTCTTTTTCCAAAGTAGCCTCTATTTCTTCTCATGTTACCTGTGGGTTTTTCTTTGTATCCCGAATAATTCTTCTGGCAGTTGTGGCTGAAATCTTTCTTGGTCTACCTGACCATGGCTTGGTATCAAGAGATACCTGAATTTTCCATATCTTATTAAGTGATTGAACAGTACTGACTGGCATTTTCAAGGCTTTGGATATTTTTTTACATCCTTTTCTATCTTTATATAGTTCCATTACCTTGTTACGTAGGTTTTTTGACAGTTCTTTTCTGCTCCCCATGGCTCAGTATCTAGCCTCCTCAGTGCATGCACGTTAGAGCTAACAAACTCATTGACTGTTTATACACAGACACTAATTGTACTTTAAAAAGCCACAGATATGAGAAATTAACCTTTAATTGCCATTTTAACCTGCGTGTCACCTTGTGTGTCTGTAACAAGGTCAAACATTCAAGGGTATGTAAACTTTAGGACAGGGCCAATTGCATTATTTATGTTATCATTCTGATTTAAAAAGAAGCCAAGGGGGCGGGGCCGGGCCGCCGAGCTGAAAGGCAGCAGAACACCATGGCTCCTGGCCTGAGCCCTGGAAAACTGCAATAAATCCACACTCAGACCACCCCAAAGCAGAAATAAGCTACATATACTTAACAAGAAACATTTAAGCTTTATGGGGATACCAAACCGAGGCCGGTTTTGGGCCGGGAACACCGAAATTAACAAAGCGGCCTACTCGTCATCATAAGCCTGGATGATGGCAGCCCCTGAAGAGGCACAGATAACTGACCAGCAGCCCAGAGATCAAGGTATACCAGCTTTAAGGCCCACATGGAGGCCACACAGTTGCGGATGACGGCCCGGCTCCGCTCCCCCCCCCGGCCGCATGGAAGCGGCACACTCCAAGCCGGAGGAAACCGCGCGGGGCCCGAGCCAACCACCTGAACGGGTAAAGGATGTCAGACAGAGCCCGCCCGAGGATTCACTCTAGGCATCAGGGGGGTCTGGCATGGACGGCTCGCACAGGCCCTGGTAAGGCCGAGCACTGGACGGATCCTCCATGCTGTGTCACTGACCGCTGGGGAGTGGGCGCCAAGACCTCTGGGTTTGTGGGGTCCCCGGAGAGACCTGTCCCCGAAGCCGTGAGCCCTGTGGGATGGGACCGCGCTACCCCCCCGACGGACCGGTGGTCGGGGGGGATGGGCACCGACTCCAAATGTGTGGCCGGCACCGGGTGAGACATTGGAACGCACACTTCCGGGGACTCAAGTGAAGCTGGGGAGGTGCAGGGAGCTGACAACCAGCGGACTTTGTGGGGGGGTCCAACGGACAGTTTGCACTCCTGAGTGCCCACGGTGCCACAAGGGACCCGACCGGTGAGCTGAGATCGGCATGGGGAGGACGGAAGGAGGCCTGGCTACCCGGGGACGGTGTGGTAGCAGTGCCATGAGAGACTCCCCTGAGACGGCCATGTAGACTAACATGGCCACCCTGCAGTTTATAGCTCACATTTTTCATTTTTAAGTTTGCTTCTACTTTATTAGCATATATATTCACGTACTTAAAGAATTTAGAGAACGCTAGATCGCTCAATTAAGCTCATGCACTACTGTTAGTTGCCCTTAAATCATAAGCATTCTTTAATTCCATGAGTTAGAATTATAATAGACTAGGCGGTCACAACGTACATAAGGCGATGTGTTTGTTTATATGCTCTTTTCAGTCATAAATATGCAAGGCAATATAGATTGTGGAGCATCTGACTAGGCAGCAAAGACTTAACATTGTGTTTTTAACTTACTACCATAAGCTTTTTCTTCTCTTTTTTTTTTTTTTTGTATATTAAAACATTAACAGTCTGCCTGTTCCACAGATAGATAGCCATCCGAGCACAGTTCCCAACCCAGTTCCATACACTGGCGCACACACGCAAAGCTAAACATTTAAACGGTGGCTGTACACCGAGGTAAAGCGCCTCTGTGTGGGCAAACTTTAAATTCTTGCCCCTATGTGCATAACGACTGCCTCTCATCATATGGAAATAATTACACACTTTATATGATTTAATTTTTAAATTTTTACATAGACATGCTGCAATTATTACCTGAGCTTCGCGAATGTAAAGAACTATGTATACAGCCCGCACCGACATTGCTTTTATGACCTTAGGGCGACACTGCATATGTTGGCGCATCCGGGTGCTCGTTACTGTTGCACTGAGCATAGCCATATAGAAGCTCTACGTTACTTTTAAGTCTTATCTGGGAACAGAGGCATGAGGAGAGGCACGAGACACACTTCTACGCAGCGATAGCTTCCACCTCAAGCAGCCAGTTATCCTCACGTAATTATACTCCCTCCCAACATTATTTACTCACATTTTTATTCATTTATCCATTTTTTTTAAATTTTTAAAAAAATTTGTTTTTTTTTTTTTTTTTTCACATACAACCCGGCCGCACGTGCATGGACCAAGGTCCCTGGAATCCATGAGAGGACACAGTCAGGGATCTTCACGTAGGGCCCTATCCCTTAGGCCCCCTTATACTTGGGGGCACCACCCCCTTTTTTTTTTTTTTTTATTATTATTATTTTACCTGGCTCACAGAACTTAACTATCACACAAGCTACTTAAGCCCTGTACCCGCTTTTCCACATATATATGGCTCAATGTACACAGCTGTAATCCAACATATCGAGTTAGTCCTTCGTGCCACCTTAAAAACCTAGCCTGTATAACCCAGCTTGCTTTACATCATAAAAAGCTTGATCATTAATTGTATGTTTAATCCTTGCATGTCGATTTACAATAGGCACCTACCTCTTGTTAGCAACCTGACCTAGAAATGTTTGTTTAGCCTGTTCATTGTATACTCTAAAAATGTGCAGAATTATCGCATGCCATGTACAGAGTCAACTGTCTGTATTACCAGGCTTGTCGTTGCTGTCGTGGCAATACAAGTCAAAATGTATTTTATTGAATGCACAACAAAATAATAAAATAAGTTTTGAATAAAAAGAAGCCAAACTATGTGATAAATATATTTGTATGATGTATCCTTCAATAAAAAAAAAAATTGTGCATGATCAGTTATATTTTCAAAACCAATGCCAAACTTTCAAAATTATTGCCAGGGTATGCAAACTTTTGAGCAAAACTGTATATACCATATACTATTTTAACTCTTCACCAATTTATCAGCAGATTTAAAATTGTTTTTCTTCATGAACTAAACAAGATTTAAGGTATGTGTCAAGGCTTTAATAATTTTGTTTAGGGTAACAATGCAGGTTATTTTTCTGTTCTCTCCACTGCTAGAAATGTGATGCATTACATCAACTCTGGCCATGCATCACTTGCAAAGTTGTTCAATAACGAACAAGTAGGAAATTAAGGAAAATGTGAAATAAAAAAAAATAAAAAATCGCATAACAACTGTCAAGCACGGTGGTGGAGGGGAGATGATTGTTGATTAGTGTACCTATAATCTTAATTTTAGTAATGACAGGAGATTTTTATTGATCAAGTTTAGTTTTTTGTTAGGAAAAATGTCTCTATAACATATTTGACATGGTGTTTTGCATATGTTCCTCTAATATACCTCTGCCTGCCCCTGTCTGTCTCCCTCTCTTTGTCTGTCTGTGTCTCTGCCCATATAAGCATGTCACTTATGAACATTTGAAATACATTTTGTCATATTATGTAGGTACCTGTTAGAGCTCCAGCTTATATGGTGCTGCAAAAACGATATGTAGAATATGTGCAGTATTTAACAGAAAAAGTCAATACTCAAGTTAACATTTGTAAGAAGCAAACACTGTAGGAGTTTGATTACCATCTGAACTTTACTCTGCACATTGAAGACTAACAGGTAAATTACACGAATGCAATCAACCACACATTGTGCAGGTAAGCGCCTGAACTTTTGATTGCCCAGTTACTTCAAACACAAGGTTGTTTGAAGCAGAAAACTATGGTCTAACTCAGAAAATTATCAAGAAGTGCAACTAGATTGTCACCTTCCCACCATTCAGTTTTATTGTTATCACTCAGCTTTACACCAAACTATAATTAATGGGACGTTCTACTGAAATCTACATCTTGAAACTAATTATTTCTTTATCAAGTTATTTAATACATTTTTAAAAATATGGAACAAAATATAAATAAAATGTGCTTACCTATGTATAAATGTTCAAACTAACGTGCAAAAGTTATGAAATATGGGGCACTTGGCAGAATTGAAATAGTTAAAACTGTATTTGTGCAGTTTGTTTACAAGTTGTTTTTCTTTTCTAACTAAGTGTGTGACTTACAATATTTGTGCGATAGATATGCAGGAGAAGTGCAAAGAGCAGGAATGATGTACACAAAGTGCTAATGCAGTGAGCTTGTAGCATTTTGCCCGGGACCATATTGTATTAATTGTGGCAGTAGTGCAGATCTATTTTAAAATGTCAAACTACTTTATTATAAGCAACAGATTGTTGAAAATGACATAATTTTCATACTCCAGATGAGTAGCCCTCACAAAGTGAATTTTGGCATGCAAAGAAATTTATTTTTGACAGTTTTTTTTATCCAAGCTCTTCTAGTAGTTAAAATAAAATTAGCATATTTTTTCAGCACTTCCTCTGGTATTCTCCCCTTAATTATACCATAATTGCATTAATGAACACACAGATTATTTTATGTGCAAAGGCCACCAAAATAATATGTGCAATTTCAACTTTCATAATATGATGGAATTACTCTGGATTTTTATATTTGTATTGGATGTTGAAGGATGGGCTAATATTGGGCAATTGTCACCTTAGAGCATCTGCTATGGTGTATTTGAAGTGTATCACAATGTACAGATTAGGCTTTTTATATAATTCCTGCATACATATTCTTTGCATCCCTTGGTTTTCACATGTGATAGATAGTTTAGACCTGAGCTTCACCAAAACACCTATCTGTGAATTGATTTGCAAAGAAACAAAAACCAAACCAAAAAATCAGCAGAGGATTGGTGACTTTTACGCACCATGTGCCTCAGAACATGGTGACCCTGCTCTGTGACTTCACATGGTCCTCCACTTGGTTGCTGAGTTGCCGTTGTTCCAAAATGCTTCCACTGTCCAATAAAACCACTTACAGTTGACTGTGGAATATCTAGCAGGGATGAAATCTTATGAACTCACTTATTGTCAATGAGGCATCCTATCACAGTACCAACCTTGAATTCACTGAGCTTTTCAGATTGACCCATTTTTCTTTCATGAATGCTTGTAAATGCAGACTGCACTGCTATGTGCTTGATTTTATACACATGTGGCAATGGGTCTTATTGAAACACCTGAATTCAATAATTAAGATGTTCCAATACTTTTGTACATATAGTGTGCATGTGTTTATATACACTGCTCAAAAAAATATAGGTAACACAAAAATAACACATCCTAGATCTGAATGAATTAAATATTCTTCTGAAATACTTTGTTCTTTACATAGTTGAATGTGCTGACAACAAAATCACACAAAAATTTAAAAATGGAAATCAAATTTTTCAACCCCACGAAGGTGTGGATTTGGAGTCACACTCAAAATTAAAGTGGAAAAACACACTACAGGCTGATCCAACTTTGATGTACTGTCCTTAAAACAAGTCAAAATGAGGCTCAGTACAGTGTGTGGCCTCCACGTGCCTGTATGACCTCCCTACAACGCCTGTGCATGCTCCTGATGAGGTGGCAGATGGTATCCTGTGGGATCTCTTCCCAGACCTGGACTAAAGCATCTGCAACTCCTGGACAGTCTGTGGTGCAACGTAACGTTGGTGGATGGAGCGAGACATGATGTCCCAGATGTGCTCAATTGGATTCAGGTCCGGGGAATGCGCGGGCCAGTCCATAGCATCAATGCCTTCGTCTTGCAGGAACTGCTGCCACATGAGGTCTAGCATTGTCTTGCATTAGGAGGAACCCAGGGCCAGCCTCACCAGCATATGGTCTCACAAGGGATATGGGGATCTCATCTCGGTACCTAATGGCAGCCAGGCTACCTCTGGCGAGCACATGGAGGCCTCCCAAAGAAATGCCACACCATTACTGACCCACTGCCAAACTGGTCATGCTGGATGATGTTGCAGGCAGCAGAACGTTCTCCACGGCGTCTCCAGTCTCTGTCATGTCTGTTACATGTGCTCAGTGTGAACCTGCTTTCATCTGTGAAGAGCACAGGGCGCCAGTGGCGAATTTGACAATCCTGGTGTTCTCTGGCAAATGCCAAACATCCTGCACGGTGTTGGGCAGTAAGCAAAACCCCAACTTGTGGACATCGGGCCCTCATACCACCCTCACGGAGTCTGTTTCTGACCGTTTGAGCAGACACATGCACATTTGTGGCCTGCTGGAGGTCATTTTGCAGGGCTCTGGCAGTGCTCCTCCTGTTACTCCTTGCACAAAGGCGGAGCTAGCGGTCCTGCTGCTGGGTCGTTGCCTTCATATGGCCTCCTCCACATCTCCTGATGTATTGGCCTGTCTCTTGGTAGCGCCTCCATGCTCTGGACACTACGCTGACAAACACAGCAAACCTTCTTGCCACAGCTCGCATTGATGTGCCATCCTGGATGAGCTGCACTACCTGAGCCACTTGTGTGGGTTGTAGACTCCGTCTCATGCAACCACTAGAGTGAAAGCACCGCCAGCATTCAAAAGTGACCAAAACATCAGCCAGGAAACATAGGAACTGAGAAGTGGTCTGTGGTCACCACCTGCAGAACCACTCCTTTATTGGGGGTGTCTTGCTAATTGCCTATAATTTCCACCTGTTGTCTATCCCATTTGCGCAACAGCATGTGAAATTGATTGTCACTCAGTGTTGCTTCCTAAGTGGACAGTTTGATTTCACAGAAGTGTGATTGACTTGGAGTTACATTGTGTTGTTTAAGTGTTCCCTTTATTTTTTTGAGCAGTGTATATCCATATGGTGCTTCAAAGTAACAGAACTTGGACCGCCCTCTGATCGGCCTAAATTTGAACTAATTGCAATTTGGCCAAAAACCAACGCACAAGTTTACCAAGTAATTGTATATGTAATTGTGCTCATTGTTGGGAAATTTTTAAACATGTGAATTTGAGATATTTTGTTCAACTGACTAAATACCATGTTCGCTTTGTTTTGTGTCTAAAGAGTTGTGTTATATACAGTGTTACTGAAATGCAATAGTAAGAGAATATTCAAAGCAATAGTGCTAAAGCTGGTTAAAAGAAATGTGCAATGCAAACATTTTATCTTTATTCTGCAAACAGAGCAAGTTTACCTTATGTAGTGAACTCTCAGCTGAAAGAGACTTTTTAGAGAGAAAAAAAATCTATCCAGTCAAACAGCCAATTATCCCCAAAAGCACCTGCACAGCTGCTTACATAGTCAGTCCTTAATTCAGCCAGATATGAACATGAGAATATACAACTAGTCCAGATGCTTTAAAATGCATTTCCTGACACTTTTTATATCCCCAGAGTCCTCAGTTGACCAATTTAACAATTTTTACACTTAAGAACAGATTGCATTGGTAAAAAAGGGATTATTGAAAAAGTCACATTTATTGAAATTTTTGATTTTTGTTGCTTTGTCATGATAGAATTATGGCTTGATAAAATTTGTATAGTACAGAATGTGTTAAATCCTGCAAAGGCGGGTGGATGTCTAAGGCTTTTTAGTAAACACATGTCATCAGATGTAACTATGGGTCAAAGCAACATTTTCCAGGCACCCCAAATCATATGAATCAGAAATTGTCTTAAATATGTGGATAATTTAATCTTCTGTTAGCATTAATCTCACATGCGCTGCCCCAAATCTGGTGATAAGCAACAGATAGTCCCCCCCCCCCCCCCAAATCTGCATCCACAACTTTCTCAGCATATTTAAAAATATTTTTTTCTAATCTGTGTAGTTCCCTGCCAACTATATAGACATTGTGCAACACCAATAGTGGAATGATAAAAGTTATGCATTATTAATATAAGATGAATTAGTACTTAAAAAAAATCCAACTTTGCATAGTACTGTACAATGGGAATATTTTTTTGGGGGGGGAAGTAAAGAAAAAAGACATGCACATATTTTAAGAATACAAACAAGCAAACAAAAAAATAAATTTTGCACATGGGAATGTCTGCATGAAGAGGTGATGTTTATCATGCTAACATTCTCCTGTTGCAAACGAAATGTGGTATAAATACACACGAAATATAATTATAATGTATCCAGAAATGTATGCTATTAAAGGGACACACCACTGCCCAAACAAAAAATAAACATTACTGTTTAGTAGATAAACCCCAATGGAAACATACATGATTTTAATTATTCAGTTTTTTTAAATTGGGGTAATATTTGAAAACAGCTTGTAAAACCTGCAGTTCTCTTGTCTGCAGCCTTTACAAGCCCTCCCCTTCCAACCCTCTCCATACTTTCTGTGGCTGTCCAATCATAGATGTTTTAATGCAGCTCAATGAGAAGTCTTGCAAGACAGGTGCTGTGACGAGACCAATCTCGCCACATTGCATTGGAGAAGCCTGGTTGCTCGCCTGCTGCCTTTGGACTATGGCCCCCTGTTAAAAGACATATTTTTTACCTGCAGAAAAGCTTCATTCGTGCTTTTCTGCCTGGGGTTCGGTAGATTTCTTTGAATGTGTTATACCCCAGTTTGGAATCCCATGGAGCCCATTCGTATGAAACTGACTGTAAAGACTTTGGCTCCATGGCAATTAAACTGTATTCGTGTGGTCTGAGCGCCATTCGCTTAATAATGTGCGCTCGGACCTGAGCTATCTGGGGATATGTTACATGTCTGTGTTTTATGTAATAAATGTGACTTTATGTATTTTAAAGTGTTTTGTGTCTTTCTGCAACCATGTGCTTAATGGAGTCTTGTGTCTGTCCTGGGAGATAATTGAATTACTCTCCAGGATAGAAGACTCTGAAACTGGTTTGGGCCAGAAAGCCATGTTTCATTTAGTCACAAAGGACTTTCCCTTAACTTTTGAACCCCTGGTCTGATACATGCCATTTTTGAATATGTTGTTCCCCTGAATGGATTGATTGTGAATATGTAATTTTATGTGAATGTGATGTATGGTTTTGGAGTTATGAAAGTTGGGTAGAAAGTATGTTTTAACTGTATGTATAATTGAGTTTCCTCTCAGGATAAGGGGAGGGAATATGTGGGATGTAACTGTGATATGATTGGTTGTTTTATCCCTCCCTGTGGGTGGTCCTGTATTTGAAACACTGTAATAAAACCAGGCTGGGTGTGCCAGCACCTCAGACCACTGCTTGACCCTCAACACGGAGCCTTGTCTCGTCTTTGGGGGGATTTACTGTATGCTGCTAAGGACTGATTGCCAGGAGTGTAAGCTGTTCGTCTGCTTTTCCTGTTCGTCTGCTAGCAGCTATTTGGGAGGTTCCAGTTCGGGAGTTGGAGTGCTATTTTGTATCCAGTTCATGAGTTTTGGTGTTCTGCAGTAGCTGTGCCTGGATCTCTGGAAAGGGGGCCGATCGCCTAAACGGTTTTTTCCCCTTTTGTGCAAAACGGTCCGTTACAATTGGTGGCAAGTGGCGGGATCGTTCCTACAGCCAGAAGGACAGCTACAGGAGACACCATTCCGTGGATTTTACAATTTGAGGGCAACGCATGTCTCAGTACAGCGACCCTGACAGCAACAGAATGGAACCAGCAGTGCAGTACAGATACTCTGTACAGGAATTTGACCGTATGATGTGGTTGCGGCTGAACTTCTTCGGACCTAATCCAGCTGAGAAATCCGTGAAGTTCGTGAGGAGTCTAGTATTCAAGACTCTGCTGTACCGGGCAGAGGGTGACGGTCAGCTGCCACGGTGGGTGGACCTCCACCGGCAGCTACAGTTGCGGGACAGAGAGAGCCCAGTCTCCTCTCCCCAGCGGCAGTGTGATATGCAGGGAATTGGGAGCCTAGTCTCCATTCCCCAGCGGCAGTGTGATATGCCGGGAATTGGGAGCCCAATCTCCATTCCCCAGCGGCAGTGTAAAGTGCAGGGAGAGGAGAGCAGCGTCCTCCCTCCCCAGCGGCAGGCTGAGTTACAGGGGGCAGAGGTAGTTGTTCCTGCCCCCCAGCAGCAGAGTGATATGCCAGGAAGGCAGTGTGAAGTGCAGGGAGTGGAGAGCAGCATCCTCCCTCCCCAGCGGCAGGCTGAGTTACAGGGGGCAGAGGTAGTTGTTCCTGCCCCCCAGCAGCAGAGTGATATGCCGGGAAGGCAGTGTAAAGTGCAGGGAGAGGAGAGCAGCGTCCTCCCTCCCCAGCGGCAGGCTGAGCTACAGGGGGTAGTTGTTCCTGCCCCCCAGCAGCAGCGTGATTTTTTGGGAATTGGGAGCCAAGTCTCCATTCCCCAGCGGCCAAGTGATGTGCCGGGAATTGGGAGCCCAGTCTCCATTCCCCAGCGGGAGATACAGCAGGGAATTGGGAGCCCAGTCTCCATTCCCCAGCGGCAGAGTGTCCTACCGGGAATAGAGAGCCCAGTCTCCTTTCCCCAGCAGCAGGACACTGTATTGGGAGCGGAGACACTCGGTCTCCCTCCACAGAGGATGAAAGTATGTATGGGAGAGGAGCTTGCTACCACCTCTCCCCAGCGGCGGATCATTAATGGGCAGGGAATAGAGAGCTCAGTCTCCTTTCCCCAGCGGCAGAGAGTTCTATCGGGAGAGGAGCCTGTTACCCCCTCTCCCCAGCGACAGCTTAGAGTATCCAAAGGGGAGACAGTCGGTCTCCCCCTCCGGCAGCAGAGCTGTGCAACAAAAGGGGAGACAGTCAGTCTCCAGCAGCAGAGCGGTGTATCTAAAGGGGAGACAGTCGGTCTCCAGCAGCAGAGCGGTGTAGTTAAAGGGGAGACAGTCGGTCTCCCCCTCCAACAACCAGGCTTCAACCAGGCTACCCTCCCAGTAGCGCTGGCAACAGGGCATAGTGCCTCTGGTCTCTGCCCACGCAGCAACCCACCCAGTCAGCGTACCCGTACCCAGCACAGCCGTGGTGAGGCACCTGGACATGGACAAGCTTCTCCTTTACCCAGGTGTAGTAACCATTTATTGTGGGTGGGCTGTGCTGCTGATTATGTTTTGTGGGTGGGCTGCTGGACTAACAAGGGCACTGACCGGCAGGAGGTCAGATACCCTGTTAGCCTGTTTGGAAAAGGGGAGAGATGTGACGAGACCAATCTCGCCACATTGCATTGGAGAAGCCTGGTTGCTCGCCTGCTGCCTTTGGACTATGGCCCCTTTTTAAAAGACATCTTTTTTTACCTGCAGAAAAGCTTCATTCGTGCTTTTCTGCCTGGGGTTCGGTAGATTTGTTTGAATGTGTTATACCCCAGATAGGAATCCCATGGAGCCCATTCGTATGAAACTGACTGTAAGACTTTGGCTCCATGGCGATTAAACTGTATTCGTGTGGTCTGAGCGCCATTCACTTAATAATGTGCGCTCAGACCTGAGCTATCTGGGGATATGTGAAATGTCTGTGTGTTATGTGTAAAATGTGACTTTATGTATTTTAAAGTGTTTTGTGTCTTTTGCAACCATGTGCTTAATGGAGTCTTGTGTGTGTCCTGGGAGATAATTGAATTACTTATCTCCAGGATAGAAGACTCTGAAACTGGTTTGGGCCAGAAAGCCATGCTTCATTTAGTCACAAAGGACTTTTTACTAACTTTTGAACCCCTGGTCTGATACATGCCATTTTTGAATATGTTGTTCCCCTGAATGGATTGATTGAGAATATGTAATTTTATGTGAATGTGATGTATGGTTTTGGAGTTATGAAAGTTGGGTAGAAAGTATGTTTTAACTGTTTGTATAATTGAGTTTCCTCTCAGGATAAGGGGAGGGAATATGTGGGATGTAACTGTGATATGATTGGTTGTTTTATCCCTCCCTGTGGGTGGTCCTGTATTTGAAACACTGTAATAAAAACCAGGCTGGGTGTGCCAGCACCTCAGACCACTGCTTGACCCTCAACACGGAGCCTTGTCTCGTTCTTGGGGGGATTAACTGTATGCTATTGGAGACTGATTGCCAGGAGTGTAAGCCGCTTGGGAGCTTTTCCTGTTCGTCTGCTGGCAGCTATTCGTGAGGTTCCAGTTCGGGAGTTGGAGTGCTATTTTGTATCCAGTTCGTGAGTTTTGGTGTTTTGCAGTAGCTGTGCCTGTATCTCTGGAAAGGGGGCCGATCGCCTAAACGGTTTTTACCCCTTGTGTGCAAAACGGTCCGTTACAATGCCGTTTGAATGTTATATTCAAAATAAAAAAAGAGTGCTGCATAATACTCCGTGTCGTTAATAAAATCACGACTTTACGTCATGTTAATAGTAAAATCTGTGAATTAACATCCAGAATTTTTTGTACTGTTAATGCAGGATGCGATGACCTATTATCTCACTCTTTATTGGCCATCTTTTTTTATTTTGTATACCATCATGGCCTTGAAATGTGCTTGTGCCTTGTTTTAAAAGTAAGGGTTTTCCATGTACAGCTTTGGTCCAGAGCAGCTGCACAGTACCTTGATGACTGATTTGAAAGCATTGTTATGACATAACAAGCAGCAGAGAATTCAAGTGTCTTTCACGATTTACAGATGTGATTCATCTGGTATATGCCAGACTTCTGGCTATTTGTAGCTAGAGCAAATATGTACCTGTAATTTCTTGAATTTCGTTTCAAGATCTTTTCTTCGTAGAATAGTAATTTTCTAATTGGTGATTTAAATATGTTAATGGATATATCGACAGTTGTGAAATATGATTTCACAGTCAGTGTCTCCAACAGGGATACTTTGTACGCAGGAAAATATGGTAACTGACAACATCCCCAAGAATCACACCATTGCCTCTTTTTTTAGTGTGATTATCTGCTGGGGTGAATGGGTGAGAAGAAAATCCACTATTTTTTTTACAGGATATAAACAGGGGGAAAAAATTAAATAGTAAAAGAAAGAAGTCACTGTAGAAGGTGATCTCAAAGAGCGGTTAGTAACTAACTAGAAAACCCTTATTAAAGAGTCATAATGAAATGATTTCTCAATGCTTTCCTATGGACGTTCTGCACGCTGGATTCAAATTTCGCATCCAGCGTCGCAGAAGCTCCTCTAGCGGCTGGATTAACCCTGCAATGTAAACATAGCAGTTTCTCTGAAACTGTTATGTTTACATGTGAAGGGTTAAAACTTGGGGGACCTGGCACCCAGACCACTTCATTGAGCTGAAGTGGTCTGGGTGACTATAGTGTCCCTTTAAGTAAGTGTGCTGGATTAAATAGGCTTTTTAGGTGCCTACCCTAGCATATTTCCATGTATTTTCAAGTGAAGATATTTTAATTCAGTGTTTGCATTATGTCACTATTTATTCACATTGTGACCAAATTTTGCAGCAGATTGTCTGACAGACAAACTCTACTAAAATGACAGACATGTTTAATTTAACATTTGTTTTGCAAAAAAATTAAAGTTGCAACCATTATGAATAGCTTCTTTTTACTTGACGAGAATTTTTAATCAGTGCACTTCATTTTCTACCCACTTTGTGGTTATGATTCAATGGTTTTGCTGCTAAGCAGAAGGTGTTCACGTAATCTGGTTAAATTACTATTTTAATCATAAACTGCTTATAAAGAGAACTATGGTGGCATTTGCATGTACACGTACTTTGATTTAATTCCTGTGATGTCAAGTGCACTAGAAACACATCGCAGCAGGCAAAGTAGTTAAACACTTGTCCTGCTATGGAAACATTGTATTCTTTGCATAGACGCTTCTTTCATCTCTGACATAATAATAACTATTTTCCTAACCCCTGGTTTTTAAGAGGTTAAATGTAAAAAATATATATCCCATACAAAGTGATAAAGTGCCCGCCCCACACATTTATCTATTTATAACTTTAATTTCAAAAACATCATTAACAGTTTATATAAAGGGGAACTGTAACTTCTCTGAATGAGACATTTTCTCTTTCTACTAAAACACTATTGAAGGGCTTATTGGAGTGAGTAGTGCAACAGAGATACGCATAAAACACTTACTAGAATGTAAAAAACAAATTTAAAAAAACCCTATGCCTTCATAACAGTTGCATATCTAGGGTATCTCTTCCCTTCGTGCTCCAGTCATGCTCAGCTGCAGAGAAACACTACACGAGTGGAGATTCTTCAGTCTTGACGTATCCATGGACTTCCATGTACGGCACTGTGACGGTTAGATGAATTTACATGGTTGCGCTGTAAATGTGCCACAATCAAAAGATAACTTTTAGTTAATGTTGGAATGTGCAGTCAGTGCAGATGGTTCAGATGACAGTTCTGTTTTCATAATGTAATGTGTGGGCTCTTGTAAATGAACACCTATGGTTCTTAAAGTTTTCTCTTAGAAATGATTTTGTAGTGATGCAGTAGTGCAGGTAAATTGCGGAGTTGTTTATTTATATTTTAAACTAATAGCCTAGAACAGGAAAATTGTTTTGTTACCTTAGGAAATGCATTCCTATATTCTGTTCAGTCTCCATTAATGTACACTTCAGTCAGGAAGTTGTTTGGACTCTGCTGAGTCAAAACATTGCCTTTTCTTGTCCAATAAAAGTCTGCACTGGATGTAACCTTGTATGCCCAGACCTTTCTCTTTGTTTCACTAACACTAAAGGGACACTATAGTCCCCAAAACAACTTTAGCTTAATGAAGCAGCTTTGGTTTACAAATCATGTCCCTGAAGTCTCACTGCTCAATTAGGAGTTAAATCACTTTGTTTATGAACCCTAGTCACACCTCCCTGCATGTGACTTGCACAGCCTTCCTAAACACTTCCTGTAAAAATTCATCTAAAGTTTATCCTTCCTTTATTGCAAGTTTTGCTTAATTTAGATTTTTTTATCCCCTGCTATGTTTTTTTAAAATTCTTTATTTATGTTGACAAGGTATAACATTCATATGTCACATATCTTTCGTAGCTCAAACATATATTAACATGCACAGTATGTACAGAGTGTCGTGGCATTCACGAGACATAATCATACAATGAGCAGCACATTGAGAACATCTCCCATCGCCCCCAAAGCCTAACGTGTGTGCTACCGTAACTCTTTCTGATACTGCGAGTTGTATTTTGTCAACTTAGTTTTGTGTTTTATATATAAAAAGTAAAGAAGAGAGTGAAATAAGAAAGCGTTTGGTAACAATTGAAACTGTCGTTGTATTAGCATATCATTGGTGTGGACTCTCCGGCTGACGACGGCCTTCAGTCTATCATCACCCTGTATAATGTGTGTTGCCCCGTGCTAGTTTTAGGGGATTCACTATGTATGACTCGCCCTCCGGTCTTATGGGGGCCTATTGTATCTCCCATTGCGGGTCATTATTGCTTGAATGATGTGCTACCGGTAACTGGCAGGGTAACTGCCAGGCTGTGCCCTACGCACTTGCAGTCACAGCTGGGATCCCCTGCTATGTTAATAGCTTGCTAGACCCTGCAAGAGCCTTCTGTATGTGATTAAGTTCTATTTACAGAGAAAGAGATACAATTGTTTAAGGTAAATTACATCTAATTAAAAATGAAGCCAGTTTTTTTCATTCCGGTTGTGTCAATCAGAGCCAGGGGAGGTGTGACAAGGGCTGCATAAACAGAAACAAAGTGATTTAACTCCTATATGGCAATGAATTGAGCAGTGAAAACCAAGAAGTGTGATCTATACACTATAGCTGATTCATTAAGCTAAAGTTGTTTAGGTGACTATAGTGTTCCTTTAAGGTTCATCCTTGCCCATGGTACCAGAAGAAGATCCTGTAAATGTGTGTGTGCAGTCCCTGGTTCTTTGTTAGAACTGAAAGCAATGGAAGCAGCACTGAGCACACATGCATGCCTCTCATTGATTTTGTCAGAGTTAAAGCGGAGTTTCTACGGTAGTATAAAGCTTAGTGCTCTTTATGACACATGCTTGGCATTACCCCAGAGAAATGAGTTATAGCTACATGTGTAAATGTTGTCGAGAGAGCACTTGTATTGTGAAATGTGTTGCCTCTTGCCTCTGTTGTGCATTTTAGTATGATTGTAATAAATTATCTTGAACTTGATCCATCCTTTAAATGATGTTTTCAGGCAATTGTGTGCTGAATCAACTAAAAGGTTTTCTCAAGAACCATGCGTTTGAAACTACCAAAAGCTAGTTAAGGTGGTTCTATCACTGTCTGGGATCCTTGCATAATATGCAAAGACCCCCGGTGGTGACTGCCCTGCTGGGTGTTCATTGCCCACAGGGTGCAGTGGAAGGTAGGTTATACTTTCCTCAACCTGTCCCCCACAGCTTCCACCGTGGTCTTCCTTCAGCTCCTGGTGCTTCGGCCGAGATCTAGGCAAAAGAAAAGTCTAGGAAAGTTTTTGTTTTTTTTACCGTAAGAGCAATAAGTATGTGATATTCTCTGCCTAAGTGGTTTTATCAGAGCTCGTACAGATGTTTAAACCGCAACTAGATGCATGTTTGCAAATATATGATTTTCAATTAAATTATTTTTCAACTGTAGGGTAATAGCTTCTTGATCCAAGGATAAATCTGACTGCCATTCTGGGGTCAAGATGGAATTTTTTTCCTAGTTTGTTGCAAAATTGGAAGTGCTTCAAACTGGGTTTTTTTTTTTTGCCTTCTTTTGGATCAACAGCAAAAAACAAATGTGAGGAAGGCTGAACTTGATGGACGCAAGTCTCTTTTCAGCTATGTAACTATGTAGGATCACAAAAGTTTTGTATAGGAAAAATACTTAGTATACGTTTAATATAATTAAAGTAATAAGTAATATATTTCTTTTTTTTATTCTCTCACATCACAAAGAGAGATAGGAACAGTGTGCACAAAATAGTACAGCTAAGGTTACTGTATAAACATAGAACATATATGGTATAGGCTTGTGAGGTTGATGTAAGAATTTTATATAATAAAGTAAGTTGATTATTCGATCACGTATCCAACTGGGAATACCACCCAGGAGCTCCTGAAATGGACACAAAGTAATGATGTAAGAAATACCCAAAAGAAACAGAGTACCACTTACAAATCATAAGGATAAATCAAAGAATATTTAAATTACTCTACAGGTCCCTGCAGAAGGAGCAGAGATGAGTGGTATATTGCCCATGAGAGTCCCATTTTTAGATCATCTTTACCCTTTAGGGGCAGAGTGGAGTCCCACGATGGAGAAAGATACTTTAGGCACAAAAACCCAGTTGTATTATAGCAGGACGGATTTTATTCACTAAACACTTGACATCAGAGTGAAAACAAGCTGTAAATAACATTTGCTTTTCCCATGGAAACTGCACAGAATAAAACAAAATATTCTAAAGGTAATGTTTTGAGGGTATTTATCACCAGTATTTAACTTCATATTAACATTTAAACATTGCTGTAGGTAATGCAATGTGACCTTTTTCAAAGCTCTGTTCTTGGAACCAAGTCATGTTAATGACTGAGCTTGTGATGCCTATCTCTACAGTTTGTCTAAATACATCTTTATCTATAGTAATTTCACTTTGCTGTGCCAAATACTGGGAGGCAGTGAAATCTCTTATTAGTGAGCAATGTTGGGAATGTCGTTCATTACTAATCTCTAGCTTTCAGAAACTGGCGTGGCAACTTAAATGTGGCATGAATATAGTTGTATTACACTTTGGCAATTTGCTTATATCAAATAAATTAGATACAACAAAGTTTCTTAACTGTCTGGGCAATAACCAGTATGAGCTATTCTATTTCCTATCACTTGGGTTTTTTTTTTTTATTCTTTATTTTTGTTGTGCATAATATAACAAAAATGCTTGCGCTGCCATGACAGCAGGAGCAAGCACAATAAGATCAACAGAGTAAGACAAACGCATGGCATTAAAATAACAGCACAACTTTTTTTTTTTTGCTCCTGTTCTAAACAGTCATTATCCCCAGCAAGGAGAGTTTTAGTAGGATCTGCTTTACGGTGTATCTTGTCAAAACAGTGGCTAAATATCCTACATGGTGAGAAGCTGAACGGATGTCCAGTAAACAGAAGAATCAATAGGCAGTCACTCAATGCCTTTTGGAGTTTAATCAGGTAAGTATAAAATCCACCATTCCCATCAGAAAGTCTTTAGTCCTTCCAATCTACAATTCAGTGAATGCACTTCCAGCCTCAGAATTTCTCTTTATCAGAAGATTAAAAGTTAGTAATGGCTTTTTTCATATATACTGGTGGCAACAATAGCACACATTTGCTCTTTGGTAGCCCAGGGATGACATCTTTGGATCAATGTAAAGGGATACTAAACTTGAATATTGCCATACTTACTAATGCCATGCAAGCATTGATCAAACTATCCCTTCAGCATTTGGACAAAGTCTTATAAACTATGCTCCCATGCTGCACTAGCCTCCCAGGCAGATGCAGGGTAAGGTCCCTGAGGGCCGAGACCCACTTGTGGACCATGCGCCGTAGCAGCCAACCTGAAGTTCATCTTTGTCGGGCCAGGATGGGAGCCAACGTTGCATGATAGATCCTGGATAGTAAGCTCTGGGGTAGGTGGCTCTTCCACTTAGCAGGCTGGCGCAGGGTTCAGCTTGTCCCAGATAACTACAAAGACCCTGTGGAGTTTGGAGGGAAAGTCAACTTCCTCCCTGTTGTCAGCTAGGTACGCAGCACACGCCATTTTAGATGTGACCATTTCCGCTGTGTTACCACAGGAACATGAAGTTTTGAAGTAGCAGTGGGCCCCTAAATGTGAAAACCGGTATCACCCCCACCAGCCCAAAAAGCAACAGGATAACAGGGCGGCTGTCCACCCCACTCACTGCCTGAGTAGGCCTCAGCCACAGAGATTGAGAATCTCCCTCCCAGAGACACAGAGGCGATATTCAAGCTCTGACTTGGAACCAACACATCCTTCCACAGTGAACCGCAGTTTCTAGGTCTCAGGTAGGTAAATTATCTGCTTCCGTGAGTTTAATAGCCGAAACACTGCATGAGCTGCTTTTTCATGCAACCATACAGCATGGCGGTCAGACTGCACCCCATGCTGATTGTTTAGACATTTTTTGGTAGTCATTTTCATTAATTTTTTTAATCATCTTCCACAAAGATAAGATGGTCTCTGCTTAATCAAACTGCATTAACCTCTTGTTGATAAACTTGTTGCTACCATAACTACTCACAGTTGAGTACTTACTTACTCACTCATCTTTACAACATTCAACTTATCCACTATACTCTTTATAGGAGAGAGAGGATTAAAGGGACACTATAGTCACCTGAACAACTTTAGCTTAATGAAGCAGTTTTGGTGTATAGAACATGCCCCTGCAGCCTCACTGCTCAATCCTCTGCCATTTAGGAGTTAAATCCCTTTGTTTATGAACCCTAGTCACACCTCCCTGCATGTGACTTGCACAGCCTTCCATAAACACTTCCTGTAAAGAGAGCCCTATTTAGGCTTTCTTTATTGCAAGTTCTGTTTAATTAAGATTTTCTTATCCCCTGCTATGTTAATAGCTTGCTAGACCCTGCAAGAGCCTCCTGTATGTGATTAAAGTTCAATTTAGAGATTGAGATACAATTATTTAAGGTAAATTACATCTGTTTGAAAGTGAAACCAGTTTTGTTTTTCATGCAGGCTCTGTCAATCATAGCCAGGGGAGGTGTGGCTAGGGCTGCATAAACAGAAACAAAGTGATTTAACTCCTAAATGACAGTGAATTGAGCAGTGAAATTGCAGGGGAATGATCTATGCACTAAAACTGCTTTATTTAGCTAGAGTAATTTAGGTGACTATAGTGTTACTTTAATTTGCCCTGCTGAGACACATAGAGCACGCACGTCACACCTACCACATGCATCGCTTAAAACCCATCCAACTTATTAACCTGATCAATCTAGCATAAAGATGTTGCCACTAGGGCTGCAGATCTGTGTAAAACTACTGTAGATGATAATCATTTTGGAGGTCTGGAATGGATTACTCAAATTTACAGTAATTAACATGAACAGCCTTCTGGAACGGATTAAGTTCGAGTTCCGAGGTTCCACTTTATCTGTCTCGTACATCTCAGGCTTTCGGGGGAGAGGGCTATCTCATAGACGTCCTGTCTCTACCCTCAGGTGGTAAGCCCATTTTATCTGTTAAGACCCCTCAAATATTTACTCATCTCCTCTAGGGTTCTGCATTGCTTCTTATGCTATCAGCAGAAGAGGGAAAATGTACCTATATTTTAATGCTACCATGGATCATGGAACAGTAAAAGAAAATTGCAGTATTAAAGGGACACTATAGGCATCTGGACACCTAAATGAGATGCAGTGTCCTTATTTCCTTAACTCTGTAATGTAAAACATTGCAGTTTTATAGAAACTGCATTGTTTACATTGCAGGATTAAAACTGCCTCTAGCGGCAGTCACTAGAGGCGCTTCCTGCTGACACTAGAGGCGCTTCCTGCTATTTCACTGAACTTTACTCAGGAGTTTGACTCCGTGAAATGACGCAGGCCATCCTCACGCTGTGCATGAGGACATCCAGTGTTAAGCAAAACCTCTTGGGAAAGCATTCAGTAATTGAGTAATAGGTTCCAAGCGAATACAGTGAATAAATGCACAAAAAGAACCAATATGTACGCGCTATGGGATGTGATACAGACAATATGGCAGCACTTAAACCAACAATACACACAGAAATGTACGTAGAAATCAATAATTACCCCAAAAAAGCGTGCTAAGTTAATCTGTAAATATAAAGGAGAGCAAATAATAGTGCAGACAATCTGGATAAACATAAAAGAAAAAAATTGGAGAAGTATGAGGGAAAAAACTCACATGTCCCAGAGCCCTATCACCCCTTGCTCTGGGTTTGCAAAGCTCCTTTGCAGAGGGGATATCCCCACACTGAAGATCGTTCCAAAAGATGTATCCACTAGCAGTTCAATAATACTGTATGAAAAAGAAGGGCAGGACCTCAAATCGAATAATATCAAAGGCAGTTTATTTAATAACACAAGTTAAAACCCTTACTTGGGATGTGATGGGTATACACTCACAGAGTCACCCACATAAAAGCATGTAAAACAGCAAAGAATGTGAATCACTTCCTGGTTTCGTTCCGATCACGTGGTCCGCTTCCGGGTCCGCCCCTCTAATGACGTGCGTGTGACGCGTTTCGCCAACCTCCACAGGCTTCCTCTAAGTAATAGGTCCCCCCCACTGGCTGACACAGGCAGAGGAGAAGCCGGAACCAGCGCTAATGTACATTG
This sequence comes from Pelobates cultripes, assembly GCA_933207985.1. NCBI lineage: Eukaryota > Metazoa > Chordata > Amphibia > Anura > Pelobatidae > Pelobates > Pelobates cultripes. The sequence continues at coordinate 55,744 of CAKOES020000078.1, forward strand.
GCGTTTCAATCAGGTAAGTGAAAGAAATGGTTTTTAACCATTTCATGGACTGGGGGTGCTGCGATGGCAGTGGGACACTATAGTGTTAGGAATACATTTTTGCATTCCTTACACTAAAGTGATGCCTTTTCCCATGTTTGGCACATTACTACATAAAATAAATATTGAAGCTATTTAATAAAGTTAGTAACAAATCAACTCATATTGAGTTTCTTAATAAAATAAATGTTCAAAGCGTTTGAAACATGAACTTTAAATTGCAGAAACTCTTTCCCATGGTTTGGAGTGGATTTGGTGGACTGTAAATATTTTAATTGACAGTCTTTAATAGTCTAGCAGTTGGTAAATAATTGTGTTTGAAAAAACTTTGTAGTCATTGTTACATGTGGTATAGAACAATTTATAATATACTCTTTAGGCTTTCAAATACAAAGTTATAACGAATGTTAAAATTGCTCAACTATAATCTGTTCTCATATGAAAGAGGAAATCTTGTAACAATTACTGACCTATACATAAACATTTCCATATATTTCAAATATGTGAACTTGTGGATGCTGTTTTCCAGCTGGATGTGAAAAGAAATATTCAGCTTAAACCTTCATGTGATATAGAAGATAGAGAAAAACCTTCTGTTCAAAATGGCAGGTGTTCTCTAGGCCACTGACAAACTGTACACGAAATGTCAAAAGTTCTGTTTCTTGGAAATTATGGAAGCCATTGAACATGTGCTTCTTACATTATATACTTTGAGCTTTTACTTAGTATTGTTTATCATTTGAAGACATGAAGCAACATTTTCCTGCGCTGCCACCATTTAAACTTACTTTGTGGCCAAAGGAACATAAAATACTCGCTGAAGTATTCTGAAGTATTCTCCCTTTAGTTTCATGGAAGACCAGAGGAGTAGCTAAGGTGAGCATCTGGAAAAAAGGCTGGTTATATTTACATCCCATTTCAATGATTGCTGAACATCCATCACATATTTATATACACTTAAAGTGTTACTCCAACATCCATGACCACTTCTGCTATTTGAAGTGATCATGCAGGAAGGAATAGGGATGTGCAGTGTTTCTGATTGAAACATCGCACAACCAGAGTTATTTGCACTTGTACTGGGGACTAGTTATGAACCCAGCACATGTGACTCTGTTCTGGGAAGCCATATGTCAATTCTGTGCATATTTTATGTGTGTCGTCAGCACGCACTGCATGCTGGCAAGAGATGTAATCTGCTCCTCATAAAAAGCTTGGGACCCTGGTCTTTCCTCCCTGCCTACACCATGTGCTATCTCAGAGTTCCCTCTTTCCCACCCCACTCCTCCTCTTGCTGACTCAGAGTGTGTGCATGTGCTCTGATACAGCTAAATGGTTCAAACAAGGGCCTCTCTGTAAGAAGCTTTTGATTGGCCATGCAATGACAGGAGTGACAGAATTGAGGGTGTAAAGAAGCATCAGGAGCTATATTGCAGGTAATTAAAAACTTATTTTATTCCATTTTTGTAGCATTTGGAAGGGAGGATCTAAAGAATAATGCCCAAAAGGGCAGTATTCAGTTTGTTTATTTTTTTTAATTATAAGGGTTGGAGTAACCCTTTAAATATTAAGGCTGTATTATGAAGGTGCTTTCCTACCTACACTTCTTAAAGGGGTTATTTAAAAGATTAACTAGGCATAACTGTGCATTTTCATTATACGTGAAGAAGTCGATGACCTATTGTTATATATCAATGCAATTTAGCAAATCGGTGAGAGAAATAATTTCACTAATCTGGACAATATTTTACATTATAAGGTTTATGGCAATTTAACAGTATATTGATGTGAGTTGTGTTATTGTTTATGAGGTGTGATATATTTGCATAATATATACAACAAACACCAGGAGATCATAAAATAGGGAATTTGGTGCAGCAAATAGGGGATTCTTGAGTGTTAAGTGCTTTAGGCTTTCTCTGCCACTTTTAACATCAAGGCAATGTAAATGTATTTGACAGTGTTTGGCCTCAGGCCCTCAGCAATATATTTTGTGTGTTTACATTTTGAAAATATGCTCTGAATGACTCTGTATATTAAATCTGCCTCCTCTGCCTTACCTCCCCATTCCAAATTACTTTTTTTTTTTGATGATTATTGTACCCCAACTGCTCCCTTTCTGTGTCTTCCAAGTACAACTTGTAAAAACTCTTGTTTTGCCCATAGTCACTTGTGTCGGAATCTATGGGATAGCACAATGAAAAGTCCAAAAGAAAAGCAATCCTGATTTGCTTGTCACTTTTTTGAGTAATTTTGTATTTTTTTTTTTTTAACTATTGTTGGTTATATTTTATATATTGTTCTTATGCATTTATCTGTAGAATTTCATTTTAAAGGAGCACTCCCACACGGTGCATTGTAACGTTTAAGGTGCCAGGAGTGCTCTAAAGCCTTCACTATTGTAAGGAATGAAACTGTTTGAGAATGGTTTGACTACTTACCTTGGGTTTACTGGATGCCACTCTCTGCTCCCAATCCTCAATACTTCCTATGGAGACCTGTAAGCTCACTATCTGAGCTAATCTTGGTGGTGAACGTCTTAGCTCACCGGCTGAGAACAGACATTGACACTCTCCATCAATAAGCTATACCTGCATTGCAGGGTTTAGCTCAGGAGAGATAACAGAATCTTTTGCTTAGGAGATTACAGCTCCGCATAGGAAGTAGTGGAAGTGGGGAATGGCACTCGACGGACAACATGTAAGAAGTCATACAAAAATCACTTCATCTTAATGAAGTTAAGGGAGTTAAATGGTTTTGTTTGAAAGAATGGTGTAGGCACCTAGACAACTTTATCTCATTGAAGTGGTCTGGGTGCAGTGTCCCTGTTCCCTTTAATCCTGCAATTTAAATCACTCCAGTTTTTGAGAGACTGCACTGATTACTTTGCAGGACTAAGACTGCCTCCAGTGGCTGTCTATCAGAAAGCCACTGGAGGTAATTCCTGGATTCTAATCCACTTTGAGTCCCTTAAACAACACAGGACATCCTCAAGTTCTGCAGACATTCAGCATCAGTTAGAACCCTTATATGAAAGCATTGAGGCATTGCTTTTCCATGGGGAGGGCCTAATGCACTTGTGGTGCTCACCACGCATGTGTATTAAGTCCCCTCCAACGGATGACGTCTGAGGAAGCGAAGTGCAGAGTGACATTGGTGGTAGAATCGGGTGTTTTACTAAAGGGATTTAACCCTTTCTGTGCTGGGGGAGGGAGTGGGCAATGTATTCCTAACACTATAGAATCCCTTAAGTATGGGGATGTAGGTGGGTGGTCAATCCTTCTCTGTAATAAGCATTGGATTCAGTGCTTCTCACTGAAATAATTTAATAGGATAAAAGTAATCTTGATGACTCCAGTGAGGGAAGACCAGGCTGCATACAAGTCAAACAACAATATACAGGTAGCACCAAGAAAAATACTCCAAACATAATAGTATATAATAATAAGAACAATAAAATCAATAAGAGCAATAAAAACCCACAGGATATAAAAAGAGTCCACAATAAAACTTGAAAGATTAAAAAATACCAAATGATACGGCACAGTCTCAAAGGTGGCAATAAATCTTCTAGTCCTTGTATGGGACTTTCTTAGTAGCTTCGCTTAATAGCAGAATATGAAAAGAAAGCAAAAACAGAGGCAAGCAAATAGTGCAATATGGTAGTACGTGGTAGGACAAACGACACTTAGATAAGATGTCAACTCACATATGGTAGAGCTATAACCAGCTCCATGTAAAACAGCATGCAGTGGTATACAATAGCCACTTGCAGGATATCCCTTTGGTTTTGGTACACAGTAGAATGATGGTTAATCACAACTGGATAACGATGAGGTAGATCATATGGAATGACAAAAAGCAGCCAATAGTGCTCTCCTTATATATAGGTAAGTATCAATAAGGTAAATAAAAATATACTTGCAATAGAGTGAGCAGACGAACCGCTCTATGTATTAAGCCTGGGTGGTATATTCCCCAACCACGGATTTCTTTGGTTGGTTGTCCACAGTAGGTGATGGGTCTAGATGTAAGGTAAAAGTATAAAACTAAATAATAAGTTCTAAAAATATATGTCTAAAAGGCAGGTAGGGAGGTAGCCAAAATACTTTATTTTAACAACAGCGTAAAAACCACAATGCATTTCTCTCCTTAGGGCTTTCTCAAGTGGTAAATTTAATAGGGCTTTTAAAGTTTATAATGAAAAAAAGCGGGACCCATGTATTCTAATATATGAAATGAATACATCTAATTAGGAAGATTACCTATAGTGTTTATTCAGTTTATTGATTGAGAATAAAAAATATTCAGTCTGGAAGTTGAACATAAATGCAGTAAAAAGAAAACCATGATATTTAAATACAAGCTGCTTCAGAAATTTATTGTACATAGAGTTTATAAAATTATGTCTGCATTTTTTCGGGGCTTTGCATAACTGCAGCTATAAACATGTTTGTTTGTTTTTAAAAAAAAAAATCAGTTGCAATAATTTCATTTAATTTAATTAAAATTTGTAAATGGGAAAACAAACATAAATATTTGATGACTTTACTAAACTGCTATAAAATCACATATTTCCATATACTTATTAGAATGTTAGGATTTTTTTTCATATTTGCAGAACATTTATTTTACTTGTACTTTAGTTTGTAGCTCATTCTACTTTTTTTCAGGCAATTTGCAAGACTTGCTCCTAAATAAGCAACTTAACATCAAAGAGTTAACACAGACTGTTTAGGCATTATGCAAGGGCCAACGTGTAAGTGTCTGCCATCCTGAAATGTAGACATTTAATAGTGAAGGATTTATCCTCCTAGCTTGTCCTGATTCTTACTAGCAACAGGTGCACCATGATGTAAATGTTCACTCTAGTTTAAGATATCTTTACTGCTGTACTTAGACTTACTGCGGTGAAAACACAAATATTATTAAAGGGAGTCTCCAGTGCCAGGAAAAATATATCCGTTTTCCTGGCACTATAGAATCCTGCAGTGCCTCTCTCCCTCCCACACCCCATCCCATGTTGCTGAAGGGGTTAAAACCCCTTCAGTGATTTACCTGAATCCAGCGCTGATGTCCCTCGGCGCTGGGTCAGGTTCCCCCCACGCTCCTACCCCTGCCACGTCAGCCGACGGGGGAGACCTAATGCGCATGCGCGCATTAGACTTCCCCATAGGAAAGCATTATTCGATGCTTTCCTATGGGGATTCCGGCGACGCTTGAGGTCCTCATGCATAGCGTGAGGACGTCCAGTGTCGTTTAAAGAACCCCGGAAGTCACTCTAGTGGCTGTCTGATAGTGGCTGTCTAGTGGCTGTCTGACAGCCACTAAAGGAGGACTTAAAGGGACACTATAGTCACCTGAACAACTTAAGCTTAATGAAGCAGATTTGGTGTATAGAACATGCCCCATGCAGTCTCACTGCTCAATCCTCTGCCATTTAGGAGTTAAATCCCTTTGTTTATGAACTCTAGTCACACCTCCCTGCATGTGACTTGCACAGCCTTCCATAAACACTTCCTGTAAAGAGAGCCCTATTTAGGCTTTCTTTATTGCAAGTTCTGTTTAATTAAGATTTTCTTATCCCCTGCTATGTTAAGAGCTTGCTAGACCCTGCAAGAGCCTCCTGTACAGGGCCGGACTGGCCCACCGGGATACCGG